>CAKAIZ010000089.1:0-26283 GCA_916610145.1 Eristalis arbustorum | reverse complement strand
GTCAGTGGGTACATGCACGATAAAATCTCCACGCGTGTGGGTTGGAAGATGAGCTATGGAAGATGAGCTATGAGCTATGGTGCCCTACTAATCACCGCCAACTTTTTCCATCCCAGAGTCTTAGAGTCAATGGGTACATGCACGATAACATCTCCACGCGTGTGGGTTGGAAGATGAGCTATGGAAACCTTCAAAATTGCCCTACTAATCACCGCCAACTTTTTCCATCCCAGAGTCTCAGAGTCAGTGGCTACATGCACGATAACATCTCCACGCGTGTGGGTTGGAAGATGAGCTATGGAAACCTTCAAAATTGCCCTACTAATCACCGCCAACTTTTTCCATCCCCAGAGTCTCAGAGTCAATGGGTACATGCACGATAACATCACCGCCCGTGTGGATTGGAAGATGAGCTATGGAAGCGTTCAAAATTGCCCTACTGACCACCGCCAACTTTTTCCATCCCAGAGTCTCAGAGTCAATGGGTACATGCACCGATAACATCTCCACGCGTGTGGGTTGGAAGATGAGCTATGGAAGATGAGCTATGAGCTATGGTGCCCTACTAATCACCGCCAACTTTTTCCATCCCAGAGTCTCAGAGTCAATGGGTACATGCACGATAACATCTCCACGCGTGTGGTTGGAAGATGAGCTATGGAAGATGAGCTATGAGCTATGGTGCCCTACTACTCAACGCCAACTTTTTTCCATCCGAGAGTCTTAGAGTCAATAGGTACATGCACGATAACATCTCCACGCGTGTGGGTTGGAAGATAAGTTATGGAAGATGAGCTATGAGCTATGGTGCCCTACTAATCACCGCCAACTTTTGCCATCCCAGAGAATCAGAGTCAATGGGTACATGCACGATAACATCACCACCCGTGTGGGTTGGAAGATGAGCTATGGAAGATGAGCTATGAGCTATGGTGCCCTACTACTCAACGCCAACTTTTTTCCATCCCCAGAGTCTCAGAGTCAATGGGTACATGCACGATAACATCTCCACGCGTGTGGGTTGGAAGATGAGCTATGGAAGATGAGCTATGAGCTATGGTGCCCTACTAATCACCGCCAACTTTTTCCATCCCAGAGTCTTAGAGTCAGTGGGTACATGCACGATAACATCTCCACGCGTGTGGGTTGGAAGATGAGCTATGGAAGATGAGCTATGAGCTATGGTGCCCTACTAATCACCGCCAACTTTTTCCATCCCAGAGTCTTAGAGTCAATGGGTACATGCACGATAACATCTCCACGCGTGTGGGTTGGAAGATGAGCTATGGAAACCTTCAAAATTGCCCTACTGACCACGGCCAACTTTTTCCCATCCCAGAGTCCTTAGAGTCAATAGGTACATGCACGATAACATCTCCACGCGTGTGGGTTGGAAGATGAGTTATGGAAGATGAGTTATGGAAGATGAGCTATGAGCTATGGTGCCCTACTAATCACCGCCAACTTTTTCCATCCCAGAGTCTTAGAGTCAGTGGGTACATGCACGATAACATCTCCACGCGTGTGGGTTGGAAGATGAGCTATGGAGAGTGAGCTATGAGCTATGGTGCCCTACTAATCACCGCCAACTTTTTCCATCCCAGAGGTCTCAGAGTCAATGGGTACATGCACGATAACATCTCCACGCGTGTGGGTTGGAAGATGAGCTATGAGCTATGGTGCCCTACTAATCACCGCCAACTTTTTCCATCCCAGAGTCTCAGAGTCAATGGGTACATGCACGATAACATCTCCACGCGTGTGGGTTGGAAGATGAGCTATGGAAACCTTCAAAATTGCCCTACTGACACGGCCAACTTTTTCCATCCCAGAGTCTCAGAGTCAATGGGTACATGAACGATAACATCTCCACGCGTGTGGGTTGGAAGATGAGCTATGGAAGATGAGCTATGAGCTATGGTGCCCTACTAATCACCGCCAACTTTTTCCATCCCAGAGTCTTAGAGTCAGTGGGTACATGCACGATAACATCTCCACGCGTGTGGGTTGGAAGATGAGCTTTGGAAACCTTAAAAATTGCCCTACTGACCACGGCCAACTTTTTCCATCCCAGAGTCTCAGAGTCAATGGGTACATGCACGATAACATCACCACCCGTGTGGGTTGGAAGATGAGCTATGGAAGATGAGCTATGAGCTATGGTGCCCTACTAATCACCGCCAACTTTTTCCATCCCAGAGTCTTAGAGTCAATGGGTACATGCACGATAACATCTCCACGCGTGTGGGTTGGAAGATGAGCTATGGAAACCTTCAAAATTGCCCTACTAAGCATCGCCAACTTTTTCCATCCCAGAGTCTCAGAGTCAGTGGCTACATGCACGATAACATCTCCACGCGTGTGGGTTGGAAGATGAGCTATGGAAGATGAGCTATGAGCTAGTGTGCCCTACTAATCACCGCCAACTTTTTCCATCCCAGAGTCTTAGAGTCAGTGGGTACATGCACGATAACATCTCCACGCGTGTGGGTTGGAAGATGAGCTATGGAAACCTTCAAAATATCCCTACTAATCACCGCCAACTTTTTCCATCCCAGAGGCTCAGAGTCAATGGGTACATGCACGATAACATCACCGCCCGTGTGGATTGGAAGATGAGCTATGGAAGCGTTCAAAATTGCCCTACTGACCACCGCCAACTTTTTCCATCCCAGAGTCTCAGAGTCAATGGGTACATGCACGATAACATCTCCACGCGTGTGGGTTGGAAGATGAGCTGTGGAAGATGAGCTATGAGCTATGGTGCCCTACTAATCACCGCCAACTTTTTCCATCCCAGAGTCTTAGAGTCAATAGGTACATGCACGATAACATCTCCACGCGTGTGGATTGGAAGATGAGCTATGGAAGATGAGCTATGAGCTATGGTACCCTACTAATCACCGCCAACTTTTTCCATCCCAGAGTCTCAGAGTCAATGGGTACATGCACGATAACATCTCCACGCGTGTGGGTTGGAAGATGAGCTATGGAAGATGAGCTATGAGCTATGGTGCCCTACTAATCACCGCCAACTTTTTCCATCCCAGAGTCTTAGAGTCAATGGGTACATGCACGATAACATCTCCACGCGTGTGGGTTGGAAGATGAGCTATGAAAACCTTCAAAATTGCCCTACTGACCACGGCCAACTTTTTCCATCCCAGAGTCTTAGAGTCAATAGGTACATGCACGATAACATCTCCACGCGTGTGGGTTGGAAGATGAGCTATGGAAACCTTCAAAATTGCCCTACTGACCACGGCCAACTTTTTCCATCCGAGAGTCTTAGAGTCAATAGGTACATGCACGATAACATCTCCACGCGTGTGGGTTGGAAGATGAGCTATGGAAGATGAGCTATGAGCTATGGTGCCCTACTAATCACCGCCAACTTTTTCCATCCCAGAGTCTTAGAGTCAATGGGTACATGCACGATAACATCTCCACGCGTGTGGGTTGGAAGATGAGCTATGGAAACCTTCAAAATTGCCCCTACTAATCACCGCCAACTTTTTCCATCCCAGAGTCTCAGAGTCAGTGGCTACATGCACGATAACATCTCCACGCGTGTGGGTTGGAAGATGAGCTATGGAAACCTTCAAAATTGCCCTACTAATCACCGCCAACTTTTTCCATCCCAGAGTCTCAGAGTCAGTGGCTACATGCACGATAACATCTCCACGCGTGTGGGTTGGAAGATGAGCTACGGAAACCTTCAAAATTGCCCTACTAATCACCGCCAACTTTTTCCATCCCAGAGTCTCAGAGTCAATGGGTACATGCACGATAACATCACCGCCCGTGTGGATTGGAAGATGAGCTATGGAAGCGTTCAAAATTGCCCTACTGACCACCGCCAACTTTTTCCATCCGAGAGTCTCAGAGTCAATGGGTACATGCACGATAACATCTCCACGCGTGTGGGTTGGAAGATGAGCTATGGAAGATGAGCTATAAGCTATGGTGCCCTACTAATCACCGCCAACTTTTTCCATCCCAGAGTCTCAGAGTCAATGGGTACATGCACGATAACATCTCCACGCGTGTGGGTTGGAAGATGAGCTATGGAAGATGAGCTATGAGCTATGGTGCCCCTACTACTCAACGCCAACTTTTTCCATCCGAGAGTCTTAGAGTCAATAGGTACATGCACGATAACATCTCCACGCGTGTGGGTTGGAAGATGAGCTATGGAAGATGAGCTATGAGCTATGGTGCCCTACTAATCACCGCCAACTTTTTCCATCCCAGAGTCTTAGAGTCAATAGGTACATGCACGATAACATCACCGCCCGTGTGGATTGGAAGATGAGCTATGGAAGATGAGCTATGAGCTATGGTGCCCTACTAATCACCGCCAACTTTTTCCATCCCAGAGTCTTAGAGTCAATAGTACATGCACGATAACATCTCCACGCGTGTGGATTGGAAGATGAGCTATGGAAGATGAGCTATGAGCTATGGTACCCTACTAATCACCGCCAACTTTTTCCATCCCAGAGTCTCAGAGTCAATTGGTACATGCACGATAACATCTCCACGCGTGTGGGTTGGAAGATGAGCTATGGAAGATGAGCTATGGAAGATGAGCTATGAGCTATGGTGCCCTACTAATCACCGCCAACTTTTTCCATCCCAGAGTCTTAGAGTCAATGGGTACATGCACGATAACATCTCCACGCGTGTGGGTTGGAAGATGAGCTATGGAAGATGAGCTATGAGCTATGGTACCCTACTAATCACCGCCAACTTTTTCCATCCCAGAGTCTTAGAGTCAATGGGTACATGCACGATAACATCTCCACGCGTGTGGGTTGGAAGATGAGCTATGGAAGCGTTCAAAATTGCCCTACTAATCACCGCCAACTTTTTCCATCCCAGAGTCTTAGAGTCAGTGGGTACATGCACGATAACATCTCCACGCGTGTGGGTTGGAAGATGAGCTATGGAAGATGAGCTATGAGCTATGGTGCCCCTACTAATCACCGCCAACTTTTTCCATCCCAGAGTCTCAGAGTCAATGGGTACATGCACGATAACATCTCCACGCGTGTGGGTTGGAAGATGAGCTATGGAAGATGAGCTATGGAAGATGAGCTATGAGCTATGGTGCCCTACTACTCAACGCCAACTTTTTCCATCCCAGAGTCTCAGAGTCAATGGGTACATGCACGATAACATCTCCACGCGTGTGGGTTGGAAGATGAGCTATGGAAACCTTCAAAATTGCCCTACTAATCACCGCCAACTTTTTCCATCCCAGAGTCTTAGAGTCAATGGGTACATGCACGATAACATCTCCACGCGTGTGGGTTGGAAGATGAGCTATGGAAACCTTCAAAATTGCCCTACTAATCACCGCCAACTTTTTCCATCCCAGAGTCTCAGAGTCAATGGGTACATGCACGATAACATCACCACCCGTGTGGGTTGGAAGATGAGCTATGGAAACCTTAAAAATTGCCCTGCTGACCACCGCCAACTTTTTCCATCCCAGAGTCTTAGAGTCAATGGGTACATGCACGATAATATCTCCACACGTGGGGGTTGGAAAATTAGCTATGGAAACCTTAAAAATTGCCCTACTGACCACCGCCAACTTTTTCCATCCCAGAGTCTCACAGTCAATGGGTACATGCACGATAACATCTCCACGCGTGTGGGTTGGAAGATGAGCTATGGAAACCTTCAAAATTTCCCTACTAGTCACCGCCAACTTTTTCCATCCCAGAGTCTCAGAGTCAATGGGTACATGCACGATAACATCTCCACGCGTGTGGGTTGGAAGATGAGCTATGGAAGATGAGCTATGAGCTATGGTGCCCTACTAATCACCGCCAACTTTTTCCATCCCAGAGTCTTAGAGTCAATGGGTACATGCACGATAACATCACCACCCGTATGGGTTGGAAGATGAGCTATGGAAACCTTAAAGATTGCCCTGCTGACCACCGCCAACTTTTTCCATCCCAGAGTCTTAGAGTCAGTGGCTACATGCACGATAACATCTCCACGCGTGTGGGTTGGAAGATGAGCTATGGAAGATGAGCTATGAGCTATGGTGCCCTACTAACCACCGCCAACTTTTTCCATCCCAGAGTCTTAGAGTCAATGGGTACATGCACGATAACATCTCAACGCGTGTGGGTTGGAAAATGAGCTATGGAAGATGAGCTATGAGCTATGGTGCCCTACTAATCACGGCCAACTTTTTCCATCCCAGAGTCTTAGAGTCAGTGGGTACATGCACGATAACATCTCCACGCGTGTGGGTTGGAAGATGAGCTATGAGCTATGGTGCCCTACTAATCACCGCCAACTTTTGCCATCCCAGAGTCTTAGAGTCAATAGGTACATGCACGATAACATCTCCACGCGTGTGGGTTGGAAGATGAGCTATGGAAACCTTCAAAATTGCCCTACTAATCACCGCCAACTTTTTCCATCCCAGAGTCTTAGAGTCAATGGGTACATGCACGATAACATCTCCCACGCGTGTGGGTTGGAAGATGAGCTATGGAAACCTTCAAAATTGCCCTACTGACCACCGCCAACTTTTTCCATCCCAGAGTCTTAGAGTCAATGGGTACATGCACGACAATATCTCCACACGTGGGGGTTGGAAAATTAGCTATGGAAACCTTAAAAATTGCCCTACTGACCACCGCCAACTTTTTCCATCCCAGAGTCTCAGAGTCAATGGGTACATGCACGATAACATCTCCACGCGTGTGGGTTGGAAAATGAGCTATGGAAGATGAGCTATGAGCTATGGTGCCCTACTAATCACCGCCAACTTTTTCCATCCCAGAGTCTTAGAGTCAGTGGGTACATGCACGATAACATCACCACGCGTGTGGGTTGGAAAATGAGCTATGGAAGATGAGCTTTGAGCTATGGTGCCCTACTAATCACCGCCAACTTTTGCCATCCCAGAGTCTCAGAGTCAATGGGTACATGCACGATAACATCACCACCCGTGTGGGTTGGAAGATGAGCTATGGAAACCTTAAAAATTGCCCTGCTGACCACCGCCAACTTTTCCCATCCCAGAGTCTCAGAGTCAATGGGTACATGCACGATAACATCACCACCCGTGTGGGTTGGAAGATGAGCTATGGAAGATGAGCTATGGAAGATGAGCTATGAGCTATGGTGCCCTACTAATCACCGCCAACTTTTTCCATCCCAGAGTCTTAGAGTCAATGGGTACATGCACGATAACATCTCCACGCGTGTGGGTTGGAAGATGAGCTATGGAAACCTTCAAAATTGCCCTACTAATCACCGCCAACTTTTCCATCCCAGAGTCTCAGAGTCAGTGGCTACATGCACGATAACATCTCCACGCGTGTGGGTTGGAAGATGAGCTATGGAAACCTTCAAAATTACCCTACTGACCACCGCCAACTTTTTCCATCCCAGAGTCTCAGAGTCAATGGGTACATGCACGATAACATCTTCACGCCTGTGGGTTGGAAAAAGAGCTATGGAAGATGAGCTATGAGCTATGGTGCCCTACTAATCACCGCCAACTTTTTCCATCCCAGAGTCTTAGAGTCAATGGGTACATGCACGATAACATCTCCACGCGTGTGGGTTGGAAAATGAGCTATGGAAGATGAGCTATGAGCTATGGTGCCCTACTAATCACCGCCAACTTTTTCCATCCCAGAGTCTCAGAGTCAATGGGTACATGCACGATAACATCTCCACGCGTGTGGGTTGGAAAATGAGCTATGGAAGATGAGCTTTGAGCTATGGTGCCCCTACTAATCACCGCCAACTTTTGCCATCCCAGAGTCTCAGAGTCAATGGGTACATGCACGATAACATCACCACCCGTGTGGGTTGGAAGATGAGCTATGGAAACCTTCAAAATTGCCCTGCTGACCACCGCCAACTTTTTCCATCCCAGAGTCTTAGAGTCAGTGGGTACATGCACGATAACATCTCCACCCGTGTGGGTTGGAAGATGAGCTATGGAAACTTTCAAAATTGCCCTACTAATCACCGCCAACTTTTTCCATCCCAGAGTCTTAGAGTCAGTGGGTACATGCGCGATAACATCTCCACGCGTGTGGGTTGGAAGATGAGCTATGGAAGATGAGCTATGAGCTATGGTGCCCTACTAATCACCGCCAACTTTTTCCATCCCAGAGTCTTAGAGTCAATGGGTACATGCACGATAACATCACCACCCGTGTGGGTTGGAAGATGAGCTATGGAAGATGAGCTATGGAAGATGAGCTATGGAAGATGAGCTATGAGCTATGGTGCCCTACTAATCACCGCCAACTTTTTCCATCCCAGAGTCTTGGAGTCAATGGGTACATGCACGATAACATCTCCACGCGTGTGGGTTGGAAGATGAGCTATGGAAACCTTCAAAATTGCCCTACTAATCACCGCCAACTTTTTCCATCCCAGAGTCTCAGAGTCAATAGGTACATGCACGATAACATCTCCACGCGTGTGGGTTGGAAGATGAGCTATGGAAGATGAGCTATGAGCTATGGTGCCCTACTAATCACCGCCAACTTTTTCCATCCCAGAGTCTTAGAGTCAGTGGGTACATCCACGATAACATCTCCACGCGTGTGGGTTGGAAGATGAGCTATGGAAGATGAGCTATGAGCTATGGTGCCCTACTAATCACCGCCAACTTTTTCCATCCCAGAGTCTTAGAGTCAATGGGTACATGCACGATAACATCTCCACGCGTGTGGGTTGGAAGATGAGCTATGGAAACCTTCAAAATTGCCCTACTAATCACCGCCAACTTTTTCCATCCCAGAGTCTCAGAGTCAATGGGTACATGCACGATAAAATCTCCACGCGTGTGGGTTGGAAGATGAGCTATGGAAGATGAGCTATGAGCTATGGTGCCCTACTAATCACCGCCAACTTTTTCCATCCCAGAGTCTTAGAGTCAATGGGTACATGCACGATAACATCACCACCCGTGTGGGTTGGAAGATGAGCTATGGAAACCTTAAAGATTGCCCTGCTGACCACCGCCAACTTTTTCCATCCCAGAGTCTTAGAGTCAGTGGCTACATGCACGATAACATCTCCACGCGTGTGGGTTGGAAGATGAGCTATGGAAGATGAGCTATGAGCTATGGTGCCCTACTAATCACCGCCAACTTTTTCCATCCCAGAGTCTTAGAGTCAATGGGTACATGCACGATAACATCTCCACGCGTGTGGGTTGGAAAATGAGCTATGGAAGATGAGCTATGAGCTATGGTGCCCTACTAATCACCGCCAACTTTTGCCATCCCAGAGTCTTAGAGTCAATAGGTACATGCACGATAACATCTCCACGCGTGTGGGTTGGAAGATGAGCTATGGAAACCTTCAAAATTGCCCTACTAATCACCGCCAACTTTTTCCATCCCAGAGTCTTAGAGTCAATGGGTACATGCACGATAACATCTCCACGCGTGTGGGTTGGAAGATGAGCTATGGAAACCTTCAAAATTGCCCTACTGACCACGGCCAACTTTTTCCATCCCAGAGTCTTAGAGTCAATAGGTACATGCACGATAACATCTCCGCGCGTGTGGGTTGGAAAATGAGCTATGGAAGATGAGCTATGAGCTATGGTGCCCTACTAATCACCGCCAACTTTTGCCATCCCAGAGTCTCAGAGTCAATGGGTACATGCACGATAACATCACCACCCGTGTGGGTTGGAAGATGAGCTATGGAAGATGAGCTATGAGCTATGGTGCCCTACTAATCACCGCCAACTTTTTCCATCCCAGAGTCTTAGAGTCAATGGGTACATGCACGATAACATCTCCACGCGTGTGGGTTGGAAGATGAGCTATGGAAACCTTCAAAATTGCCCTACTAATCACCGCCAACTTTTGCCATCCCAGAGTCTTAGAGTCAGTGGGTACATGCACGATAACAACTCCACGCGTGTGGGTTGGAAGATGAGCTATGGAAGATGAGCTATGAGCTATGGTGCCCTACTAATCACCGCCAACTTTTTCCATCCCAGAGTCTTAGAGTCAATGGGTACATGCACGATAACATCTCCACGCGTGTGGGTTGGAAGATGAGCTATGGAAACCTTCAAAATTGCCCTACTGACCACGGCCAACTTTTTCCATCCCAGAGTCTTAGAGTCAATAGGTACATGCACGATAACATCTCCACGCGTGTGGGTTGGAAGATGAGTTATGGAAGATGAGCTATGAGCTATGGTGCCCTACTAATCACCGCCAACTTTTTCCATCCCAGAGTCTTAGAGTCAGTGGGTACATGCACGATAACATCTCCACGCGTGTGGGTTGGAAGATGAGCTATGGAAGATGAGCTATGAGCTATGGTGCCCTACTAATCACCGCCAACTTTTTCCATCCCAGAGTCTTAGAGTCAGTGGGTACATGCACGATAACATCTCCACGCGTGTGGGTTGGAAGATGAGCTATGGAAGATGAGCTTTGAGCTATGGTGCCCTACTAATCACCGCCAACTTTTTCCATCCCAGAGTCTCAGAGTCAGTGGCTACATGCACGATAACATCTCCACGCGTGTGGGTTGGAAGATGAGCTATGGAAGATGAGCTATGAGCTATGGTGCCCTACTAATCACCGCCAACTTTTTCCATCCCAGAGTCTTAGAGTCAGTGGGTACATGCACGATAACATCTCCACGCGTGTGGGTTGGAAGATGAGCTATGGAAGATGAGCTATGAGCTATGGTGCCCTACTAATCACCGCCAACTTTTTCCATCCCAGAGTCTTAGAGTCAATGGGTACATGCACGATAACATCACCACCCGTGTGGGTTGGAAGATGAGCTATGGAAACCTTAAAGATTGCCCTGCTGACCACCGCCAACTTTTTCCATCCCAGAGTCTTAGAGTCAATGGGTACATGCACGATAATATCTCCACGCGTGTGGGTTGGAAGGTGAGCTATGGAAACCTTCAAAATTGCCCTACTAATCACCGCCAACTTTTTCCATCCCAGAGTCTCAGAGTCAATGGGTATATGCACGATAACATCTCCACG
The DNA here is from genome assembly GCA_916610145.1 of Eristalis arbustorum. Lineage (NCBI taxonomy): Eukaryota > Metazoa > Arthropoda > Insecta > Diptera > Syrphidae > Eristalis > Eristalis arbustorum. Next base: position 15,247 of record CAKAIZ010000089.1, on the reverse strand, counting down.
CGTGTGGGTTGGAAGATGAGCTATGAGCTATGGTGCCCTACTAATCACCGCCAACTTTTTCCATCCCAGAGTCTTAGAGTCAATGGGTACATGCACGATAACATCTCCACGCGTGTGGGTTGGAAGATGAGCTATGGAAACCTTCAAAATTGCCCTACTAATCACCGCCAACTTTTTCCATCCCAGAGTCTTAGAGTCAATGGGTACATGCACGATAACATCTCCACGCGTGTGGGTTGGAAGATGAGCTATGGAAACCAGAGTCTCAGAGTCAATGGGTACATGCACGATAACATCTCCACGCGTGTGGGTTGGAAGATGAGCTATGGAAACCTTAAAAATTGCCCTGCTGACCACCGCCAACTTTTTCCATCCCAGAGTCTTAGAGTCAATGGGTACATGCACGATAACATCTCCACGCGTGTGGGTTGGAAGATGAGCTATGGAAACCTTCAAAATTGCCCTACTAATCACCGCCAACTTTTTCCATCCCAGAGTCTTAGAGTCAGTGGGTACATGCACGATAACATCTCCACGCGTGTGGGTTGGAAGATGAGCTATGGAAGATGAGCTATGAGCTATGGTGCCCTACTAATCACCGCCAACTTTTTCCATCCCAGAGTCTCAGAGTCAATGGGTACATGCACGATAACATCACCACTCGTGTGGGTTGGAAGATGAGCTATGGAAACCTTCAAAATTGCCCTACTAATCACCGCCAACTTTTTCCATCCCAGAGTCTTAGAGTCAATGGGTACATGCACGATAACATCTCCACGCGTGTGGGTTGGAAGATGAGCTATGGAAGATGAGCTATGAGCTATGGTGCCCTACTAATCACCGCCAACTTTTTCCATCCCAGAGTCTCAGAGTCAATGGGTACATGCACGATAACATCTCCACGCGTGTGGGTTGGAAGATGAGCCCTGCTGACCACCGCCAACTTTTTCCATCCCAGAGTCTTAGAGTCAATGGGTACATGCACGATAACATCTCCACGCGTGTGGGTTGGAAGATGAGCTATGGAAGATGAGCTATGAGCTATGGTGCCCTACTAAACACCGCCAACTTTTGCCATCCCAGAGTCTCAGAGTCAATGCGTATATGCACGATAACATCACCACCCGTGTGGGTTGGAAGATGAGCTATGGAAGATGAGCTATGGAAGATGAGCTATGGAAGATGAGCTATGAGCTATGGTGCCCTACTAATCACCGCCAACTTTTTCCATCCCAGAGTCTTAGAGTCAATGGGTACATGCACGATAACATCTCCACGCGTGTGGGTTGGAAGATGAGCTATGGAAACCTTCAAAATTGCCCTACTAATCACCGCCAACTTTTTCCATCCCAGAGTCTTAGAGTCAGTGGGTACATGCACGATAACATCTCCACGCGTGTGGGTTGGAAGATGAGCTATGGAAGATGAGCTATGAGCTATGGTGCCCTACTAATCACCGCCAACTTTTTCCATCCCAGAGTCTTAGAGTCAATGGGTACATGCACGATAACATCTCCACGCGTGTGGGTTGGAAGATGAGCTATGGAAACCTTCAAAATTGCCCTACTAATCACCGCCAACTTTGTCCATCCCAGAGTCTCAGAGTCAATGGGTACATGCACGATAACATCACCGCCCGTGTGGATTGGAAGATGAGCTATGAGCTATGGTGCCCTACTAATCACCGCCAACTTTTTCCATCCCAGAGTCTTAGAGTCAATGGGTACATGCACGATAACATCTCCACGCGTGTGGGTTGGAAGATGAGCTATGGAAGATGAGCTATGAGCTATGGTGCCCTACTAATCACCGCCAACTTTTTCCATCCCAGAGTCTCAGAGTCAATGGGTACATGCACGATAACATCTCCACGCGTGTTGGTTGGAAGATGAGCTATGGAAGATGAGCTATGAGCTATGGTGCCCTACTAATCACCGCCAACTTTTTCCATCCCAGAGTCTTAGAGTCAATAGGTACATGCACGATAACATCTCCACGCGTGTGGATTGGAAGATGAGCTATGAGCTATGGTACCCTACTAATCACCGCCAACTTTTTCCATCCCAGAGTCTTAGAGTCAATGGGTACATGCACGATAACATCTCCACGCGTGTGGGTTGGAAGATGAGCTATGGAAACCTTCAAAATTGCCCTACTAATCACCGCCAACTTTTTCCATCCCAGAGTCTTAGAGTCAATGGGTACATGCACGATAACATCTCCACGCGTGTGGGTTGGAAGATGAGCTATGGAAACCTTCAAAATTGCCCTACTAATCACCGCCAACTTTTTCCATCCCAGAGTCTTAGAGTCAGTGGGTACATGCACGATAACATCTCCACGCGTGTGGGTTGGAAGATGAGCTATGGAAGATGAGCTATGAGCTATGGTGCCCTACTAATCACCGCCAACTTTTTCCATCCCAGAGTCTTAGAGTCAATGGGTACATGCACGATAACATCTCCACGCGTGTGGGTTGGAAGATGAGCTATGGAAACCTTCAAAATTGCCCTACTAATCACCGCCAACTTTTTCCATCCCAGAGTCTCAGAGTCAATGGGTACATGCACGATAACATCTCCACGCGTGTGGGTTGGAAGATGAGCTATGGAAGATGAGCTATGAGCTATGGTGCCCTACTAATCACCGCCAACTTTTTCCATCCCAGAGTCTTAGAGTCAATAGGTACATGCACGATAACATCTCCACGCGTGTGGATTGGAAGATGAGCTATGGAAGATGAGCTATGAGCTATGGTACCCTACTAATCACCGCCAACTTTTTCCATCCCAGAGTCTTAGAGTCAATGGGTACATGCACGATAACATCTCCACGCGTGTGGGTTGGAAGATGAGCTATGGAAACCTTCAAAATTGCCCTACTAATCACCGCCAAATTTTTCCATCCCAGTGTCTTAGAGTCAATGGGTACATGCACGATAACATCACCGCCCGTGTGGGTTGGAAGATGAGCTATGGAAACCTTCAAAATTGCCCTACTAATCACCGCCAACTTTTTCCATCCCAGAGTCTTAGAGTCAGTGGGTACATGCACGATAACATCTCCACGCGTGTGGGTTGGAAGATGAGCTATGGAAGATGAGCTATGAGCTATGGTGCCCTACTAATCACCGCCAACTTTTTCCATCCCAGAGTCTTAGAGTCAATGGGCACATGCACGATAACATCTCCACGCGTGTGGGTTGGAAGATGAGCTATGGAAACCTTCAAAATTGCCCTACTAATCACCGCCAACTTTTTCCATCCCAGAGTCTTAGAGTCAATGGGTACATGCACGATAACATCTCCACGCGTGTGGGTTGGAAGATGAGCTATGGAAACCTTCAAAATTGCCCTACTAATCACCGCCAACTTTTTCCATCCCAGAGTCTTAGAGTCAGTGGGTACATGCACGATAACATCTCCACGCGTGTGGGTTGGAAGATGAGCTATGGAAGATGAGCTATGAGCTATGGTGCCCTACTAATCACCGCCAACTTTTTCCATCCGAGAGTCTTAGAGTCAGTGGGTACATGCACGATAACATCTCCACGCGTGTGGGTTGGAAGATGAGCTATGGAAACCTTCAAAATTGCCCTACTAATCACCGCCAACTTTTTCCATCCCAGAGTCTTAGAGTCAATGGGTACATGCACGATAATATCTCCACGCGTGTGGGTTGGAAGATGAGCTATGGAAGATGAGCTATGAGCTATGGTGCCCTACTAATCACCGCCAACTTTTTCCATCCCAGAGTCTCAGAGTCAATGGGTACATGCACGATAACATCTCCACGCGTGTGGGTTGGAAGATGAGCTATGGAAACCTTCAAAATTGCCCTACTAATCACCGCCAACTTTTTCCATCCCAGAGTCTTAGAGTCAGTGGGTACATGCACGATAATATCTCCACGCGTGTGGGTTGGAAGATGAGCTATGGAAACCTTCAAAATTGCCCTACTACTCAACGCCAACTTTTTCCATCCCAGAGTCTCAGAGTCAATGGGTACATGCACGATAACATCACCGCCCGTGTGGATTGGAAGATGAGCTATGGAAGCGTTCAAAATTGCCCTACTGACCACCGCCAACTTTTTCCATCCCAGAGTCTCAGAGTCAATGGGTACATGCACGATAACATCTCCACGCGTGTGGGTTGGAAGATGAGCTATGGAAGATGAGCTATGAGCTATGGTGCCCTACTAATCACCGCCAACTTTTTCCATCCCAGAGTCTCAGAGTCAATGGGTACATGCACGATAACATCACCGCCCGTGTGGGTTGGAAGATGAGCTATGGAAGATGAGCTATGAGCTATGGTGCCCTACTAATCACCGCCAACTTTTTCCATCCCAGAGTCTTAGAGTCAATGGGTACATGCACGATAATATCTCCACGCGTGTGGGTTGGAAGATGAGCTATGGAAACCTTCAAAATTGCCCTACTAATCACCGCCAACTTTTTCCATCCCAGAGTCTTAGAGTCAATGGGTACATGCACGATAACATCACCACCCGTGTGGGTTGGAAGATGAGCTATGGAAACCTTCAAAATTGCCCTACTAATCACCGCCAACTTTTTCCATCCCAGAGTCTTAGAGTCAGTGGGTACATGCACGATAACATCTCCACCCTTGTGGGTTGGTAGATGAGCTATGGAAACCTTCAAAATTGCCCTACTGACCACGGCCAACTTTTTCCATCCGAGAGTCTTAGAGTCAATGGGTACATGCACGATAACATCTCCACGCGTGTGGGTTGGAAGATGAGCTATGGAAACCTTCAAAATTGCCCTACTAATCACCGCCAACTTTTTCCATCCCAGAGTCTTAGAGTCAATGGGTACATGCACGATAACATCTCCACGCGTGTGGGTTGGAAGATGAGTTATGGAAGATGAGCTATGAGCTATGGTGCCCTACTAATCACCGCCAACTTTTTCCATCCCAGAGTCTTAGAGTCAATGGGTACATGCACGATAATATCTCCACGCGTGTGGGTTGGAAGATGAGCTATGGAAGATGAGCTATGAGCTATGGTGCCCTACTAATCACCGCCAACTTTTTCCATCCCAGAGTCTTAGAGTCAATGGGTACATGCACGATAATATCTCCACGCGTGTGGGTTGGAAGATGAGCTATGGAAGATGAGCTATGAGCTATGGTGCCCTACTAATCACCGCCAACTTTTTCCATCCCAGAGTCTCAGAGTCAATGGGTACATGCACGATAACATCTCCACGCGTGTGGGTTGGAAGATGAGCTATGGAAACCTTCAAAATTGCCCTACTAATCACCGCCAACTTTTTCCATCCCAGAGTCTTAGAGTCAGTGGGTACATGCACGATAATATCTCCACGCGTGTGGGTTGGAAGATGAGCTATGGAAACCTTCAAAATTGCCCTACTACTCAACGCCAACTTTTTCCATCCCAGAGTCTCAGAGTCAATGGGTACATGCACGATAACATCACCGCCCGTGTGGATTGGAAGATGAGCTATGGAAGCGTTCAAAATTGCCCTACTGACCACCGCCAACTTTTTCCATCCCAGAGTCTCAGAGTCAATGGGTACATGCACGATAACATCTCCACGCGTGTGGGTTGGAAGATGAGCTATGGAAGATGAGCTATGAGCTATGGTGCCCTACTAATCACCGCCAACTTTTTCCATCCCAGAGTCTCAGAGTCAATGGGTACATGCACGATAACATCACCGCCCGTGTGGGTTGGAAGATGAGCTATGGAAGATGAGCTATGAGCTATGGTGCCCTACTAATCACCGCCAACTTTTTCCATCCCAGAGTCTTAGAGTCAATGGGTACATGCACGATAATATCTCCACGCGTGTGGGTTGGAAGATGAGCTATGGAAACCTTCAAAATTGCCCTACTAATCACCGCCAACTTTTTCCATCCCAGAGTCTTAGAGTCAATGGGTACATGCACGATAACATCACCACCCGTGTGGGTTGGAAGATGAGCTATGGAAACCTTCAAAATTGCCCTACTAATCACCGCCAACTTTTTCCATCCCAGAGTCTTAGAGTCAGTGGGTACATGCACGATAACATCTCCACCCGTGTGGGTTGGTAGATGAGCTATGGAAACCTTCAAAATTGCCCTACTGACCACGGCCAACTTTTTCCATCCGAGAGTCTTAGAGTCAATAGGTACATGCACGATAACATCTCCACGCGTGTGGGTTGGAAGATGAGCTATGGAAACCTTCAAAATTGCCCTACTAATCACCGCCAACTTTTTCCATCCCAGAGTCTTAGAGTCAATGGGTACATGCACGATAACATCTCCACGCGTGTGGGTTGGAAGATGAGTTATGGAAGATGAGCTATGAGCTATGGTGCCCTACTAATCACCGCCAACTTTTTCCATCCCAGAGTCTTAGAGTCAGTGGGTACATGCACGATAACATCTCCACGCGTGTGGGTTGGAAGATGAGCTATGGAAGATGAGCTATGAGCTATGGTGCCCTACTAATCACCGCCAACTTTTTCCATCCCAGAGTCTTAGAGTCAGTGGGTACATGCACGATAACATCTCCACGCGTGTGGGTTGGAAGATGAGCTATGGAAACCTTCAAAATTGCCCTACTAATCACCGCCAACTTTTTTCATCCCAGAGTCTTAGAGTCAATGGGTACATGCACGATAACATCACCACCCGTGTGGGTTGGAAGATGAGCTATGGAAGATGAGCTATGAGCTATGGTGCCCTACTAATCACCGCCAACTTTTTCCATCCCAGAGTCTCAGAGTCAATGGGTACATGCACGATAACATCTCCACGCGTGTGGGTTGGAAGATGAGCTATGGAAGATGAGCTATGGAAGATGAGCTATGAGCTATGGTGCCCTACTAATCACCGCCAACTTTTTCCATCCCAGAGACTTAGAGTCAATGGGTACATGCACGATAATATCTCCACGCGTGTGGGTTGGAAGATGAGCTATGGAAGATGAGCTATGAGCTATGGTGCCCTACTAATCACCGCCAACTTTTTCCATCCCAGAGTCTTAGAGTCAATGGGTACATGCACGATAATATCTCCACGCGTGTGGGTTGGAAGATGAGCTATGGAAGATGAGCTATGAGCTATGGTGCCCTACTAATCACCGCCAACTTTTTCCATCCCAGAGTCTTAGAGTCAATGGGTACATGCACGATAATATCTCCACGCGTGTGGGTTGGAAGATGAGCTATGGAAACCTTCAAAATTGCCCTACTAATCACCGCCAACTTTTTCCATCCCAGAGTCTCAGAGTCAATGGGTACATGCACGATAACATCTCCACGCGTGTGGGTTGGAAGATGAGCTATGGAAGATGAGCTATGAGCTATGGTGCCCTACTAATCACCGCCAACTTTTTCCATCCCAGAGTCTTAGAGTCAATGGGTACATGCACGATAACATCTCCACGCGTGTGGGTTGGAAGATGAGCTATGGAAACCTTCAAAATTGCCCTACTAATCACCGCCAACTTTTTCCATCCCAGAGTCTCAGAGTCAATGGGTACATGCACGATAACATCTCCACGCGTGTGGGTTGGAAGATGAGCTATGGAAACCTTCAAAATTGCCCTACTAATCACCGCCAACTTTTTCCATCCCAGAGTCTCAGAGTCAGTGGCTACATGCACGATAACATCACCGCCCGTGTGGATTGGAAGATGAGCTATGGAAGCGTTCAAAATTGCCCTACTGACCACCGCCAACTTTTTCCATCCCAGAGTCTCAGAGTCAATAGGTACATGCACGATAACATCTCCACGCGTGTGGGTTGGAAAATGAGCTATGGAAGATGAGTTATGAGCTATGGTGCCCTACTAATCACCGCCAACTTTTTCCATCCCAGAGTCTTAGAGTCAGTGGATACATGCACGATAACATCTCCACGCGTGTGGGTTGGAAGATGAGCTATGGAAACCTTCAAAATTGCCCTACTAATCACCGCCAACTTTTTCCATCCCAGAGTCTTAGAGTCAATGGGTACATGCACGATAACATCTCCACGCGTGTGGGTTGGAAAATGAGCTATGGAAGATGAGCTATGAGCTATGGTGCCCTACTAATCACCGCCAACTTTTTCCATCCCAGAGTCTTAGAGTCAATGGGTACATGCACGATAACATCTCCACGCGTGTGGGTTGGAAGATGAGCTATGAGCTATGGTGCCCTACTAATCACCGCCAACTTTTTCCATCCCAGAGTCTTAGAGTCAATGGGTACATGCACGATAACATCTCCACGCGTGTGGGTTGGAAAATGAGCTATGGAAGATGAGCTATGAGCTATGGTGCCCTACTAATCACCGCCAACTTTTTCCATCCCAGAGTCTCAGAGTCAGTGGCTACATGCACGATAACATCTCCACGCGTGTGGGTTGGAAAATGAGCTATTGAAGATGAGCTATGAGCTATGGTGCCCTACTAATCACCGCCAACTTTTTCCATCCCAGAGTCTCAGAGTCAGTGGCTACATGCACGATAACATCTCCACGCGTGTGGGTTGGAAGATGAGCTATGGAAGATGAGCTATGAGCTATGGTGCCCTACTAATCACCGCCAACTTTTTCCATCCCAGAGTCTCAGAGTCAATGGGTACATGCACGATAACATCTCCACGCGTGTGGGTTGGAAGATGAGCTATGGAAACCTTCAAAATTGCCCTACTAATCACCGCCAACTTTTTCCATCCCAGAGTCTCAGAGTCAATGGGTACATGCACGAAAACATCTCCACGCGTGTGGCTTGGAAAATGAGCTATGGAAGATGAGCTATGAGCTATGGTGCCCTACTAATCACCGCCAACTTTTTCCTTCCCAGAGCCTCAGAGTCAATGGGTACATGCACGATAACATCTCCACGCGTGTGGGTTGGAAGATGAGCTATGGAAGATGAGCTATGGAAGATGAGCTATGGAAGATGAGCTATGGAAGATGAGCTATGAGCTATGGTGCCCTACTAATCACCGCCAACTTTTTCCATCCCAGAGTCTTAGAGTCAGTGGGTACATGCACGATAACATCTCCACGCGTGTGGGTTGGAAGATGAGCTATGGAAACCTTCAAAATTGCCCTACTAATCACCGCCAACTTTTTTCATCCCAGAGTCTTAGAGTCAATGGGTACATGCACGATAACATCACCACCCGTGTGGGTTGGAAGATGAGCTATGGAAGATGAGCTATGAGCTATGGTGCCCTACTAATCACCGCCAACTTTTTCCATCCCAGAGTCTCAGAGTCAATGGGTACATGCACGATAACATCTCCACGCGTGTGGGTTGGAAGATGAGCTATGGAAGATGAGCTATGGAAGATGAGCTATGAGCTATGGTGCCCTACTAATCACCGCCAACTTTTTCCATCCCAGAGTCTTAGAGTCAATGGGTACATGCACGATAATATCTCCACGCGTGTGGGTTGGAAGATGAGCTATGGAAGATGAGCTATGAGCTATGGTGCCCTACTAATCACCGCCAACTTTTTCCATCCCAGAGTCTTAGAGTCAATGGGTACATGCACGATAATATCTCCACGCGTGTGGGTTGGAAGATGAGCTATGGAAGATGAGCTATGAGCTATGGTGCCCTACTAATCACCGCCAACTTTTTCCATCCCAGAGTCTTAGAGTCAATGGGTACATGCACGATAATATCTCCACGCGTGTGGGTTGGAAGATGAGCTATGGAAACCTTCAAAATTGCCCTACTAATCACCGCCAACTTTTCCATCCCAGAGTCTCAGAGTCAATGGGTACATGCACGATAACATCTCCACGCGTGTGGGTTGGAAGATGAGCTATGGAAGATGAGCTATGAGCTATGGTGCCCTACTAATCACCGCCAACTTTTTCCATCCCAGAGTCTTAGAGTCAATGGGTACATGCACGATAACATCTCCACGCGTGTGGGTTGGAAGATGAGCTATGGAAACCTTCAAAATTGCCCTACTAATCACCGCCAACTTTTTCCATCCCAGAGTCTTAGAGTCAATGGGTACATGCACGATAACATCTCCACGCGTGTGGGTTGGAAGATGAGTTATGGAAGATGAGCTATGAGCTATGGTGCCCTACTAATCACCGCCAACTTTTTCCATCCCAGAGTCTTAGAGTCAGTGGGTACATGCACGATAACATCTCCACGCGTGTGGGTTGGAAGATGAGCTATGGAAGATGAGCTATGAGCTATGGTGCCCTACTAATCACCGCCAACTTTTTCCATCCCAGAGTCTTAGAGTCAGTGGGTACATGCACGATAACATCTCCACGCGTGTGGGTTGGAAGATGAGCTATGGAAACCTTCAAAATTGCCCTACTAATCACCGCCAACTTTTTTCATCCCAGAGTCTTAGAGTCAATGGGTACATGCACGATAACATCACCACCCGTGTGGGTTGGAAGATGAGCTATGGAAGATGAGCTATGAGCTATGGTGCCCTACTAATCACCGCCAACTTTTTCCATCCCAGAGTCTCAGAGTCAATGGGTACATGCACGATAACATCTCCACGCGTGTGGGTTGGAAGATGAGCTATGGAAGATGAGCTATGGAAGATGAGCTATGAGCTATGGTGCCCTACTAATCACCGCCAACTTTTTCCATCCCAGAGTCTTAGAGTCAATGGGTACATGCACGATAATATCTCCACGCGTGTGGGTTGGAAGATGAGCTATGGAAGATGAGCTATGAGCTATGGTGCCCTACTAATCACCGCCAACTTTTTCCATCCCAGAGTCTTAGAGTCAATGGGTACATGCACGATAATATCTCCACGCGTGTGGGTTGGAAGATGAGCTATGGAAGATCAGCTATGAGCTATGGTGCCCTACTAATCACCGCCAACTTTTTCCATCCCAGAGTCTTAGAGTCAATGGGTACATGCACGATAATATCTCCACGCGTGTGGGTTGGAAGATGAGCTATGGAAACCTTCAAAATTGCCCTACTAATCACCGCCAACTTTTTCCATCCCAGAGTCTCAGAGTCAATGGGTACATGCACGATAACATCTCCACGCGTGTGGGTTGGAAGATGAGCTATGGAAGATGAGCTATGAGCTATGGTGCCCTACTAATCACCGCCAACTTTTTCCATCCCAGAGTCTTAGAGTCAATGGGTACATGCACGATAACATCTCCACGCGTGTGGGTTGGAAGATGAGCTATGGAAACCTTCAAAATTGCCCTACTAATCACCGCCAACTTTTTCCATCCCAGAGTCTCAGAGTCAATGGGTACATGCACGATAACATCTCCACGCGTGTGGGTTGGAAGATGAGCTATGGAAACCTTCAAAATTGCCCTACTAATCACCGCCAACTTTTTCCATCCCAGAGTCTCAGAGTCAGTGGCTACATGCACGATAACATCACCGCCCGTGTGGATTGGAAGATGAGCTATGGAAGCGTTCAAAATTGCCCTACTGACCACCGCCAACTTTTTCCATCCCAGAGTCTCAGAGTCAATAGGTACATGCACGATAACATCTCCACGCGTGTGGGTTGGAAAATGAGCTATGGAAGATGAGTTATGAGCTATGGTGCCCTACTAATCACCGCCAACTTTTTCCATCCCAGAGTCTTAGAGTCAGTGGATACATGCACGATAACATCTCCACGCGTGTGGGTTGGAAGATGAGCTATGGAAACCTTCAAAATTGCCCTACTAATCACCGCCAACTTTTTCCATCCCAGAGTCTTAGAGTCAATGGGTACATGCACGATAACATCTCCACGCGTGTGGGTTGGAAAATGAGCTATGGAAGATGAGCTATGAGCTATGGTGCCCTACTAATCACCGCCAACTTTTTCCATCCCAGAGTCTTAGAGTCAATGGGTACATGCACGATAACATCTCCACGCGTGTGGGTTGGAAAATGAGCTATGGAAGATGAGCTATGAGCTATGGTGCCCTACTAATCACCGCCAACTTTTTCCATCCCAGAGTCTCAGAGTCAGTGGCTACATGCACGATAACATCTCCACGCGTGTGGGTTGGAAAATGAGCTATTGAAGATGAGCTATGAGCTATGGTGCCCTACTAATCACCGCCAACTTTTTCCATCCCAGAGTCTCAGAGTCAGTGGCTACATGCACGATAACATCTCCACGCGTGTGGGTTGGAAGATGAGCTATGGAAGATGAGCTATGAGCTATGGTGCCCTACTAATCACCGCCAACTTTTTCCATCCCAGAGTCTCAGAGTCAATGGGTACATGCACGATAACATCTCCACGCGTGTGGGTTGGAAGATGAGCTATGGAAACCTTCAAAATTGCCCTACTAATCACCGCCAACTTTTTCCATCCCAGAGTCTCAGAGTCAATGGGTACATGCACGAAAACATCTCCACGCGTGTGGGTTGGAAAATGAGCTATGGAAGATGAGCTATGAGCTATGGTGCCCTACTAATCACCGCCAACTTTTTCCTTCCCAGAGCCTCAGAGTCAATGGGTACATGCACGATAACATCTCCACGCGTGTGGGTTGGAAGATGAGCTATGGAAGATGAGCTATGGAAGATGAGCTATGGAAGATGAGCTATGGAAGATGAGCTATGAGCTATGGTGCCCTACTAATCACCGCCAACTTTTTCCATCCCAGAGTCTTAGAGTCAGTGGCTACATGCACGATAACATCTCCACGCGTGTGGGTTGGAAGATGAGCTATGGAAGATGAGCTATGAGCTATGGTGCCCTACTAATCACCGCCAACTTTTTCCATCCCAGAGTCTCAGAGTCAATGGGTACATGCACGATAACATCTCCACGCGTGTGGGTTGGAAGATGAGCTATGAGCTATGGTGCCCTACTAATCACCCGCCAACTTTTTCCATCCCAGAGTCTTAGAGTCAGTGGGTACATGCACGATAACATCTCCACGCGTGTGGGTTGGAAGATGAGCTATGGAAGATGAGCTATGAGCTATGGTGCCCTACTAATCACCGCCAACTTTTTCCATCCCAGAGTCTTAGAGTCAATGGGTACATGCACGATAATATCTCCACGCGTGTGGGTTGGAAGATGAGCTATGGAAACCTTCAAAATTGCCCTACTAATCACCGCCAACTTTTTCCATCCCAGAGTCTTAGAGTCAATGGGTACATGCACGATAACATCACCACCCGTGTGGGTTGGAAGATGAGCTATGGAAACCTTCAAAATTGCCCTACTAATCACCGCCAACTTTTTCCATCCCAGAGTCTTAGAGTCAGTGGGTACATGCACGATAACATCTCCACCCGTGTGGGTTGGTAGATGAGCTATGGAAACCTTCAAAATTGCCCTACTGACCACGGCCAACTTTTTCCATCCGAGAGTCTTAGAGTCAATAGGTACATGCACGATAACATCTCCACGCGTGTGGGTTGGAAGATGAGCTATGGAAACCTTCAAAATTGCCCTACTAATCACCGCCAACTTTTTCCATCCCAGAGTCTTAGAGTCAATGGGTACATGCACGATAACATCTCCACGCGTGTGGGTTGGAAGATGAGTTATGGAAGATGAGCTATGAGCTATGGTGCCCTACTAATCACCGCCAACTTTTTCCATCCCAGAGTCTTAGAGTCAGTGGGTACATGCACGATAACATCTCCACGCGTGTGGGTTGGAAGATGAGCTATGGAAGATGAGCTATGAGCTATGGTGCCCTACTAATCACCGCCAACTTTTTCCATCCCAGAGTCTTAGAGTCAGTGGGTACATGCACGATAACATCTCCACGCGTGTGGGTTGGAAGATGAGCTATGGAAACCTTCAAAATTGCCCTACTAATCACCGCCAACTTTTTTCATCCCAGAGTCTTAGAGTCAATGGGTACATGCACGATAACATCACCACCCGTGTGGGTTGGAAGATGAGCTATGGAAGATGAGCTATGAGCTATGGTGCCCTACTAATCACCGCCAACTTTTTCCATCCCAGAGTCTCAGAGTCAATGGGTACATGCACGATAACATCTCCACGCGTGTGGGTTGGAAGATGAGCTATGGAAGATGAGCTATGGAAGATGAGCTATGAGCTATGGTGCCCTACTAATCACCGCCAACTTTTTCCATCCCAGAGTCTTAGAGTCAATGGGTACATGCACGATAATATCTCCACGCGTGTGGGTTGGAAGATGAGCTATGGAAGATGAGCTATGAGCTATGGTGCCCTACTAATCACCGCCAACTTTTTCCATCCCAGAGTCTTAGAGTCAATGGGTACATGCACGATAATATCTCCACGCGTGTGGGTTGGAAGATGAGCTATGGAAGATGAGCTATGAGCTATGGTGCCCTACTAATCACCGCCAACTTTTTCCATCCCAGAGTCTTAGAGTCAATGGGTACATGCACGATAATATCTCCACGCGTGTGGGTTGGAAGATGAGCTATGGAAACCTTCAAAATTGCCCTACTAATCACCGCCAACTTTTTCCATCCCAGAGTCTCAGAGTCAATGGGTACATGCACGATAACATCTCCACGCGTGTGGGTTGGAAGATGAGCTATGGAAGATGAGCTATGAGCTATGGTGCCCTACTAATCACCGCCAACTTTTTCCATCCCAGAGTCTTAGAGTCAATGGGTACATGCACGATAACATCTCCACGCGTGTGGGTTGGAAGATGAGCTATGGAAACCTTCAAAATTGCCCTACTAATCACCGCCAACTTTTTCCATCCCAGAGTCTCAGAGTCAATGGGTACATGCACGATAACATCTCCACGCGTGTGGGTTGGAAGATGAGCTATGGAAACCTTCAAAATTGCCCTACTAATCACCGCCAACTTTTTCCATCCCAGAGTCTCAGAGTCAGTGGCTACATGCACGATAACATCACCGCCCGTGTGGATTGGAAGATGAGCTATGGAAGCGTTCAAAATTGCCCTACTGACCACCGCCAACTTTTTCCATCCCAGAGTCTCAGAGTCAATAGGTACATGCACGATAACATCTCCACGCGTGTGGGTTGGAAAATGAGCTATGGAAGATGAGTTATGAGCTATGGTGCCCTACTAATCACCGCCAACTTTTTCCATCCCAGAGTCTTAGAGTCAGTGGATACATGCACGATAACATCTCCACGCGTGTGGGTTGGAAGATGAGCTATGGAAACCTTCAAAATTGCCCTACTAATCACCGCCAACTTTTTCCATCCCAGAGTCTTAGAGTCAATGGGTACATGCACGATAACATCTCCACGCGTGTGGGTTGGAAAATGAGCTATGGAAGATGAGCTATGAGCT
>CAKAIZ010000088.1:0-71099 GCA_916610145.1 Eristalis arbustorum | reverse complement strand
TAAAAAAATCACAGGAAAAAGTTGGTTAAAGATCAAAAACTTTCATACTAGTTTAGGAAATGCGGGTTTCAGCGCAGTATATAAATATAATATAAAAATATTGAGAAAATAATCAGATTTTCCATGAAAAAAGTAGGTAAAATTGCAGAAAAAGTTATATGAAAAGAAGAAACTAGTAAAAAATCACAGGAAAAAGTTGGTTAAAGATCAAAAACTTTCATAGTAGTTTAGGAAATACGGGTTTCAGCGCAGTATATACATAAAAAAAGTAGTATAATACAAAAATATTGAGAAAATAATCAGATTTTCCATGAAAAAAAGTAGGTAAAAGAGCAGAAAAAGTTATATGAAAAGAAGAAACTAGTAAAAATCACAGGAAAAAGTTGGCTAGAGATCAAAAACTTTTATAGTAGTTCAGGAAAATGCGGGTTTCAGCGCAGTATATATATAAAAATAGCAGTATAATATAAAAATATTGAGAAAATAATCAGATTTTCCATGAAAAAAGTAGGTAAAAGAGCAGAAAAAGTTATATGAAAAGAAGAAATTAGTAAAAATCACAGGAAAAGTTGGTTAAAGATCAAAAACTTTCATAGTAGTTTAGGAAATGCGGGTTTCAGCGCAGTATACACAAAAATAGCAGTATAATATTAAAATATTGAGAAAATAATCAGATTTTCCATGAAAAAAGTAGGTAAAAGAGCAGAAAAAGTTATATGAAAAGAAGAAACTAGTAAAAATCACAGAAAAAAGTTGGTTAAAGATCAAAAACTTTCATAGTAGTTTAGGAAATGCGGGTTTCAGCGCAGTATATACACAAAAATAGCAGTATAATATTAAAATATTGAGAAAATAATCAGATTTTTCATGAAAAAAGTAGGTAAAAGAGCAGAAAAAGTTATATGAAAAGAAGAAACTAGTAAAAATGACAGGAAAAAGTTGGTTAAAGATCAAAAACTTTCATAGTAGTTTAGGAAATGCGGGTTTCAGCGCAGTATATATATATGTAATATAAAAATATTGAGAAAATAATCAGACTTTGAATGAAAAAAGTAGGTAAAAGAGCAGAAAAAGTTATATGAAAAGAAGAAACTAGTAAAAATCACAGGAAAAAGTTGGTTAAATATCAAAAACTTTCATAGTAGTTTAGGAAATGCGGGTTTCAGCGCAGTATATACATAAAAATAGCAGTATAATATAAAAATATTGAGAAAATAATCAGACTTTGAATGAAAAAAGTAGGTGAAAGAGCAGAAAAAGTTATATGAGAAGAAGAAACTAGTAAAAATCACAGGAAAAAGTTGGTTAATGATCAAAAACTTTCATAGTACTTAAGGAAATGCGGGTTTCAGCGCAGTATATATATATGTAATATAAAAAATATTGAGAAAATAATCAGATTTTCCATGAAAAAAGTAGGTAAAAGAGCAGAAAAAGTTATATGAAAAGAAGAAACTAGTAAAAATGACAGGAAAAAGTTGGTTAAAGATCAAAAACTTTCATAGTAGCTTAGGAAATGCGGGTTTCAGCGCAGTATATACATAAAAATAGCAGTATAATATAAAAATATTAAGAAAATAATCAGATTTTCCATGAAAAAAGTAGGTAAAAGAGCAGAAAAAGTTATATGAAAAGAAGAAACTAGCAAAAATCACAGGAAAAAGTTGGTTAAAGATCAAAACTTTCATAGTAGTTTAGGAAATGCGGGTTTCAGCGCAGTATATATATATGTAATATAAAAATATTGAGAAAATAATCAGATTTTCCATGAAAAAAAGTAGGTAAAAGAGCAGAAAAAGTTATATGAAAAGAAGAAACTAGTAAAAATGACAGGAAGAAGTTGGTTAAAGATCAAAAACTTTCATAGTAGCTTAGGAAATGCGGGTTTCAGCGCAGTATATACATAAAAATAGCAGTATAATATAAAAATATTAAGAAAAATAATCAGATTTTCCATGAAAAAAGTAGGTAAAAAGAGCAGAAAAAGTTATATGAAAAGAAGAAACTAGCAAAAATCACAGGAAAAAGTTGGTTAAAGATCAAAAACTTTCATAGTAGTTTAGGAAATGCGGGTTTCAGCGCAGTATATATATATGTAATATAAAAATATTGAGAAAATAATCAGACTTTGAATGAAAAAAGTAGGTAAAAGAGCAGGAAAAGTTATATGAAAAGTAGAAACTAGTAAAAATCACAGGAAAAAGTTGGTTAAAGATCAAAAACTTTCATAGTAGTTAAGGAAATGCGGGTTTCAGCGCAGTATATATATATATGTAATATAAAAAATATTGAGAAAATAATCAGATTTTTCATGAAAAAAAAGTAGGTAAAAGAGCAGAAAAAGTTATATGAAAAGAAGAAACTAGTAAAAGTCACAGGAAAAAGTTGGTTAAAGATCAACAACTTTCATAGTAGTTTAGGAAATGCGGGTTTCAGCGCAGTATATACATCAAAATAGCAGTATATTATAAAAATATTGAGAAAATAATCAGATTTTCCATGAAAAAAGTAGGTAAAAGAGCAGAAAAAGTTATATGAAAAGAAGAAATTAGTAAAAATCACAGGAAAAGTTGGTTAAAGATCAAAAACTTTCATAGTAGTTTAGGAAATACGGGTTTCAGCGCAGAATATACATAAAAAAAGTAGTATAATACAAAAATATTGAGAAAATAATCAGATTTTCCATGAAAAAAGTAGGTAAAAGAGCAGAAAAAGTTATATGAAAAGAAGAAACTAGTAAAAATCACAGGAAAAAGTTGGCTAGAGATCAAAAACTTTTATAGTAGTTCAGGAAATGCGGGTTTCAGCGCAGTATATATATAAAAATAGCAGTATAATATAAAAATATTGAGAAAATAATCAGATTTTCCATGAAAAAAGTAGGTAAAAGAGCAGAAAAAGTTATATGAAAAGAAGAAATTAGTAAAAATCACAGGAAAAGTTGGTTAAAGATCAAAAACTTTCATAGTAGTTTAGGAAATGCGGGTTTCAGCGCAGTATATACACAAAAATAGCAGTATAATATTAAAATATTGAGAAAATAATCAGATTTTCCATGAAAAAAGTAGGTAAAAGAGCAGAAAAAGTTATATGAAAAGAAGAAACTAGTAAAAATCACAGGAAAAAGTTGGTTAAAGATCAAAAACTTTCATAGTAGTTTAGGAAATGCGGGTTTCAGCGCAGTATATACACAAAAATAGCAGTATAATATTAAAATATTGAGAAAATAATCAGATTTTTCATGAAAAAAGTAGGTAAAGAGCAGAAAAGTTATATGAAAAGAAGAAACTAGTAAAAATGACAGGAAAAAGTTGGTTAAAGATCAAAAACTTTCATAGTAGTTTAGGAAATGCGGGTTTCAGCGCAGTATATATATATGTAATATAAAAATATTGAGAAAATAATCAGACTTGAATGAAAAAAGTAGGTAAAAGAGCAGAAAAAGTTATATGCAAAGAAGAAACTAGTAAAAATCACAGAAAAAGTTGGTTAAAATATCAAAAACTTTCATAGTAGTTTAGGAAATGCGGGTTTCAGCGCAGTATATACATAAAAATAGCAGTATAATATAAAAATATTGAGAAAATAATCAGACTTTGAATGAAAAAAGTAGGTGAAAGAGCAGAAAAAGTTATATGAAAAGAAGAAACTAGTAAAAATCACAGGAAAAAGTTGGTTAATGATCAAAAACTTTCATAGTACTTAAGGAAATGCGGGTTTCAGCGCAGTATATATATATGTAATATAAAAATATTGAGAAAATAATCAGATTTTCCATGAAAAAAGTAGGTAAAAGAGCAGAAAAAGTTATATGAAAAGAAGAAACTAGTAAAAATGACAGGAAAAAGTTGGTTAAAGATCAAAAACTTTCATAGTAGCTTAGGAAATGCGGGTTTCAGCGCAGTATATACATAAAAATAGCAGTATAATATAAAAATATTAAGAAAATAATCAGATTTTCCATGAAAAAAGTAGGTAAAAGAGCAGAAAAAGTTATATGAAAAGAAGAAACTAGCAAAAATCACAGGAAAAAGTTGGTTAAAGATCAAAAACTTTCATAGTAGTTTAGGAAATGCGGGTTTCAGCGCAGTATATATATATGTAATATAAAAATATTGAGAAAATAATCAGATTTTCCATGAAAAAAAGTAGGTAAAAGAGCAGAAAAAAGTTATATGAAAAGAAGAAACTAGTAAAAATGACAGGAAAAGTTGGTTAAAGATCAAAAACTTTCATAGTAGCTTAGGAAATGCGGGTTTCAGCGCAGTATATACATAAAAATAGCAGTATAATATAAAAATATTAAGAAAATAATCAGATTTTCCATGAAAAAAGTAGGTAAAAGAGCAGAAAAAGTTATATGAAAAGAAGAAAACTAGCAAAAATCACAGGAAAAAGTTGGTTAAAGATCAAAAACTTTCATAGTAGTTTAGGAAATGCGGGTTTCAGCGCAGTATATATATATGTAATATAAAAATATTGAGAAAATAATCAGACTTTGAATGAAAAAAGTAGGTAAAAGAGCAGAAAAAGTTATATGAAAAGTAGAAACTAGTAAAAATCACAGGAAAAAGTTGGTTAAAGATCAAAAACTTTCATAGTAGTTAAGGAAATGCGGGTTTCAGCGCAGTATATATATATATGTAATATAAAAATATTGAGAAAATAATCAGATTTTTCATGAAAAAAGTAGGTAAAAGAGCAGAAAAAGTTATATGAAAAGAAGAAACTAGTAAAAGTCACAGGAAAAAGTTGGTTAAAGATCAACAACTTTCATAGTAGTTTAGGAAATGCGGGTTTCAGCGCAGTATATACATCAAAATAGCAGTATATTATAAAAATATTGAGAAAATAATCAGATTTTCCATGAAAAAAGTAGGTAAAAGAGCAGAAAAAGTTATATGAAAAGAAGAAACTAGCAAAAATCACAGGAAAAAAGTTGTTAAAGATCAAAAACTTTTCATAGTAGTTTAGGAAATGCGGGTTTCAAGCGCAGTATATATATATGTAATATAAAAATATTGAGAAAATAATCAGATTTTCCATGAAAAAAGTAGGTAAAAGAGCAGAAAAAGTTATATGAAAAGAAGAAACTAGTAAAAATGACAGGAAAAAGTTGGTTAAAGATCAAAAACTTTCATAGTAGTTTAGGAAATGCGGGTTTCAGCGCAGTATATATATATGTAATATAAAAATATTGAGAAAATAATCAGATTTTCCATGAAAAAAGTAGGTAAAAGAGCAGAAAAAGTTATATGAAAAGAAGAAACTAGTAAAAAATCACAGGAAAAAGTTGGTTAAAGATCAAAAAACTTTCATAGTAGTTTAGGAAATGCGGGTTTCAGCGCAGTATATACATAAAAATAGCAGTATAATATAAAAATATTGAGAAAATAATCAGACTTTGAATGAAAAAAGGTAGGTAAAAGAGCAGAAAAAGTTATATGAAAAGAAGAAACTAGTAAGATCACAGGAAAAAGTTGGTTAAAGATCAAAAACTTTCATAGTAGTTTAGGAAATGCGGGTTTCAGCGCAGTATATATATATATGTAATATAAAAATATTGAGAAAATAATCAGATTTTCCATGAAAAAAGTAGGTAAAAAGAGCAGAAAAAGTTATATGAAAGAAGAAACTAGTAAAAATCACAGGAAAAAGTTGGTTAAAGATCAAAAACTTTCATAGTAGTTTAGGAAATGCGGGTTTCAGCGCAGTATATACACAAAAATAGCAGTATAATATTAAAATATTGAGAAAATAATCAGATTTTCCATGAAAAAAGTAGGTAAATAAGCAGAAAAAGTTATATGAAAAGAAGAAACTAGTAAAAATGACAGGAAAAAGTTGGTTAAAGATCAAAAACTTTCATAGTAGTTTGGGAAATGCGGGTTTCAGCGCAGTATATATATATGTAATATAAAAATATTGAGAAAATAATCAGACTTTGAATGAAAAAAGTAGGTAAAAGAGCAGAAAAAGTTATATGAAAAGAAGAAACTAGTAAAAATCACAGGAAAAAGTTGGTTAAAGATCAAAAACTTTCATAGTAGTTAAGGAAATGCGGGTTTCAGCGCAGTATATATATATATGTAATATAAAAATATTGAGAAAATAATCAGATTTTCCATGAAAAAAGTAGGTAAAAGAGCAGAAAAAGTTATATGAAAAGAAGAAACTAGTAAAAATCACAGGAAAAAGTTGGTTAAAGATCAAAACTTTCATAGTAGTTTAGGAAATGCGGGTTTCAGCGCAGTATATATATATATGTAATATAAAAATATTGTGAAAATAATCAGATTTTCCATGAAAAAAGTAGGTAAAAGAGCAGAAAAAGTTATATGAAAAGAAGAAACTAGTAAAAATCACAGGAAAAAGTTGGTTAAAGATCAAAAACTTTCATAGTAGTTTTGGAAATGCGGGTTTCAGCGCAGTATATACATAAAAATATCAGTATAATATAAAAATATTGAGAAAATAATCAGACATTGAATGAAAAAAGTAGGTAAAAGAGCAGAAAAAGTTATATGAAAAGAAGAAACTAGTAAAAATCACAGGAAAAAGTTGGTTAAAGATCAAAAACTTTCATAGTAGTTTAGAAAATGCGGGTTTCAGCGCAGTATATAAATATAATATAAAAATATTGAGAAAATAATCAGTTTTTCCATGAAAAAAGTAGGTAAAATTGCAGAAAAAGTTATATGAAAAGAAGAAACTAGTAAAAATCACAGGAAAAAGTTGGTTAAAAATCAAAAACTTTCATAGTAGTTTAGGAAATACGGGTTTCAGCGCAGTATATACATAAAAAAAGTAGTATAATACAAAAATATTGAGAAAATAATCAGATTTTCCATGAAAAAAGTAGGTAAAAGAGCAGAAAAAGTTATATGAAAAGAAGAAACTAGTAAAAATCACAGGAAAAAGTTGGCTAGAGATCAAAAACTTTCATAGTAGTTCAGGAAATGTGGGTTTCAGCGCAGTATATATATAAAAATAGCAGTATAATATAAAAATATTGAGAAAATAATCAGATTTTCCATGGAAAAAGTAGGTAAAAGAGCAGAAAAAGTTATATGAAAAGAAGAAACTAGTAAAAATCACAGGAAAAAGTTGGTTAAAGATCAAAAACTTTCATAGTAGTTTAGGAAATGCGGGTTTCAGCGCAGTATACACAAAAATAGCAGTATAATATTAAAATATTGAGAAAATAATCAGATTTTCCATGAAAAAAGTGGGTAAAAGAGCAGAAAAAGTTATATGAAAAGAAGAAACTAGTAAAAATGACAGGAAAAAGTTGGTTAAAGATCAAAAACTTTCATAGTAGTTTAGGAAATGCGGGTTTCAGCGCAGTATATAATATGTAATATAAAAATATTGAGAAAATAATCAGACTTTGAATGAAAAAAGTAGGTAAAAGAGCAGAAAAAGTTATATGAAAAGAAGAAACTAGTAAAAATCACAGGAAAAAGTTGGTTAAAGATCAAAAACTTTCATAGTAGTTTAGAAAATGCGGGTTTCAGCGCAGTATATAAATATAATATACAAATATTGAGAAAATAATCAGATTTTCCATGAAAAAAGTAGGTAAAAGAGCAGAAAAAGTTATATGAAAAGAAGAAACTAGTAAAAATCACAGGAAAAAGTTGGTTAAAGATCAAAAACTTTCATAGTAGTTTAGGAAATTCGGGTTTCAGCGCAGTATATACATAAAAAAAGTAGTATAATACAAAAATATTGAGAAAATAATCAGATTTTCCATGAAAAAAGTAGGTAAAAGAGCAGAAAAAGTTATATGAAAAGAAGAAACTAGTAAAAATCACAGGAAAAAGTTGGCTAGAGATCAAAAACTTTCATAGTAGTTCAGGAAATGTGGGTTTCAGCGCAGTATATATATAAAAATAGCAGTATAATATAAAAATATTGAGAAAATAATCAGATTTTCCATGGAAAAAGTAGGTAAAAGAGCAGAAAAAGTTATATGAAAAGAAGAAACTAGTAAAAATCACAGGAAAAAGTTGGTTAAAGATCAAAAACTTTCATAGTAGTTTAGGAAATGCGGGTTTCAGCGCAGTATACACAAAAAATAGCAGTATAATATTAAAATTTTGAGAAAATAATCAGATTTTCCATGAAAAAAAGTAGGTAAAAGAGCAGAAAAAGTTATATGAAAAGAAGAAACTAGTAAAAATGACAGGAAAAAGTTGGTTAAAGATCAAAAACTTTCATAGTAGTTTAGGAAATGCGGGTTTCAGCGCAGTATATATATATGTAATATAAAAATATTGAGAAAATAATCAGACTTTGAATGAAAAAAGTAGGTAAAAGAGCAGAAAAAGTTATATGAAAAGAAGAAACTAGTAAAAATCACAGGAAAAAGTTGGTTAAATATCAAAAACTTTCATAGTAGTTTGGGAAATGCGGGTTTCAGCGCAGTATATACATAAAAATAGCAGTATAATATAAAAATATTGAGAAAATAATCAGATTTTCCATGAAAAAAGTAGGTAAAAGAGCAGAAAAAGTTATATGAAAAGAAGAAACTAGTAAAAATCACAGGAAAAAGTTGGCTAGAGATCAAAAACTTTCATAGTAGTTCAGGAAGTGCGGGTTTCAGCGCAGTATATATATGAAAATAGCAGTATAATTTAAAAATATTGAGAAAATAATCAGATTTTCCATGAAAAAAGTAGGTAAAAGAGCAGAAAAAGTTATATGAAAAGAAGAAACTAGTAAAAATCACAGGAAAAAGTTGGTTAAAGATCAAAAACTTTCATAGTAGTTTAGGAAATGCGGGTTTCAGCAAAAGTAGCAGTATAATATTAAAATATTGAGAAAATAATCAGATTTTCCATGAAAAAAGTAGGTAAAAGAGCAGAAAAATTTATATGAAAAGAAGAAACTAGTAAAAATGACAGGAAAAAGTTGGTTAAAGATCAAAAACTTTCATAGTAGTTTAGGAAATGCGGGGTTTCAGCGCAGTATATATATATGTAATATAAAAATATTGAGAAAATAATCAGACTTTGAATGAAAAAAGTAGGTAAAAAGAGCAGAAAAAGTTATATGAAAAGAAGAAACTAGTAAAAATCACAGGAAAAAGTTGGTTAAAGATCAAAAACTTTCATAGTAGTTTAGGAAATGCGGGTTTCAGCGCAGTATATACATATGTAATATAAAAATAGTGAGAAAATAATCAGATTTTCCATGAAAAAAGTAGGTAAAAGAGCAGAAAAAGTTATATGAAAAGAAGAAACTAGTAAAAATCACAGGAAAAAGTTGGTTAAAGATCAAAAACTTTCATAGTAGTTTACGAAATGCGGGTTTCAGCGCAGTATATACACAAAAATAGCAGTATAATATTAAAATATAGAGAAAATAATCAGATTTTCCATGAAAAAAGTAGGTAAAAAGAGCAGAAAAAGTTATATGAAAAGAAGAAACTAGTAAAAATCACAGGAAAAAGTTGGTTAAAGATCAAAAACTTTCATAGTAGTTTAGGAAAATGCGGGTTTCAGCGCAGTATATATATGTAATATACAAATATTGAGAAAATAATCAGACTTTGAATGAAAAAAAAGTAGGTAAAAGAGCAGAAAAAGTTATATGAAAAGAAGAAACTAGTAAAAATCACAGGAAAAAGTTGGTTAAAAGATCAAAAACTTTCATAGTAGTTCAGGAAATGCGGGTTTCAGCGCCAGTATATATATAAAAATAGCAGTATAATATAAAAATATTGAGAAAATAATCAGATTTTCCATGAAAAAAGTAGGTAAAAGAGCAGAAAAAGTTATATGAAAAGAAGAAACTAGTAAAAATCACAGGAAAAAGTTGGTTAAAGATCAAAAAGTTTCATAATAGTTAAGGAAATGCGGGTTTCAGCGCAGTATATATATATATCATATAAAAATATTGAGAAAATAATCAGATTTTCCATGAAAAAAGTAGGTAAAAGAGCAGAAAAAGTTATATGAAAAGAAGAAACTAGTAAAATGACAGGAAAAAGTTAGTTAAAGATCAAAAACTTTCATAGTAGTTTAGGAAATGCGGGTTTCAGCGCAGTACATACACAAAAATAGCAGTTTAATATTAAAATATTGAGAAAATAATCAGATTTTCCATGAAAAAAGTAGGTAAAAGAGCAGAAAAAGTTATATGAAAAGAAGAAACTAGTAAAAATCACAGGAAAAAGTTGGTTAAAGATCAAAAACTTTCATAGTAGTTTAGGAAATGCGGGTTTCAGCGCAGTATATATATATATGTAATATAAAAATATTGTGAAAATAATCAGATTTTCCATGAAAAAAAGTAGGTAAAAGAGCAGAAAAAGTTATATGAAAAGAAGAAATACTAGTAAAAATCACAGGAAAAAGTTGGTTAAAGATCAAAAACTTTCATAGTAGTTTAGAAATGCGGGTTTCAGCGCAGTATATATACATGTAATATAAAAATATTGAGAAAATAATCAGACTTTGAATGAAAAAAGTAGGTAAAAGAGCAGAAAAAGTTATATGAAAAGAAGAAACTAGTAAAAATCACAGGAAAAAGTTGGTTAAAGATCAAAAACTTTCATAGTAGTTTGGGAAATGCGGGTTTCAGCGCAGTATATATATATGTAATATAAAAATATTGAGAAAATAATCAGACTTTGAATGAAAAAAGTAGGTAAAAGAGCAGAAAAAGTTATATGAAAAGAAGAAACTAGTAAAAATCACAGGAAAAAGTTGGTTAAAGATCAAAAAGTTTCATAGTAGTTAAGGAAATGCGGGTTTCCAGCGCAGTATATATATATATCATATAAAAATATTGAGAAAATATCAGATTTTCCATGAAAAAAGTAGGTAAAAGAGCAGAAAAAAGTTATATGAAAAGAAGAAACTAGTAAAAATGACAGGAAAAAGTGGTTAAAGATCAAAAACTTTCATAGTAGTTTAGGAAATGCGGGTTTCAGCGCAGTATATACATAAAAATAGCAATATTATATAAAAATATTGAGAAAATAATCAGATTTTCCATGAAAAAAGTAGGTAAAAGAGCAGAAAAAGTTATATGAAAAGAAGAAACTAGTAAAAATGACAGGAAAAAGTTGGTTAAAGATCAAAAAACTTTCATAGTAGTTTAGAAAATGCGGGTTTCAGCGCAGTATATATATATGTAATATAAAAATATTGAGAAAATAATCAGATTTTCCATGAAAAAAGTAGGTAAAAGAGCAGAAAAAGTTATATGAAAAGAAGAAACTAGTAAAAAATCACAGGAAAAAGTTGGTTAAAGATCAAAAACTTTCATAGTAGTTTAGGAAATGCGGGTTTCAGCGCAGTATATATATATATGTAATATAAAAATATGTGAAAATAATCAGATTTTCCATGAAAAAAGTAGGTAAAAGAGCAGAAAAAGTTATATGAAAAGAAGAAACTAGTAAAAAATCACAGGAAAAAGTTGGTTAAAGATCAAAAACTTTCATAGTAGTTTAGGAAATGCGGTTTCAGCGCAGTATATATACATGTAATATAAAAATATTGAGAAAAATAATCAGACTTTGAATGAAAAAAGTAGGTAAAAGAGCAGAAAAAGTTATATGAAAAGAAGAAACTAGTAAAAATCACAGGAAAAAAGTGGTTAAAGATCAAAAACTTTCATAGTAGTTTGGGAAATGCGGGTTTCAGCGCAGTATATGATATATGTAATATAAAAATATTGAGAAAATAATCAGACTTTGAATGAAAAAAGTAGGTAAAAGAGCAGAAAAAGTTATATGAAAGAAGAAACTAGTAAAAAATCACAGGAAAAAGTTGGTTAAAGATCAAAAAGTTTCATAGTAGTTAAGGAAATGCGGGTTTCAGCGCAGTATATATATATATCATATAAAAATATTGAGAAAATAATCAGATTTTTCCATGAAAAAAGTAGGTAAAAGAGCAGAAAAAGTTATATGAAAAAGAAGAAACTAGTAAAAATGACAGGAAAAAGTTGGTTAAAAGATCAAAAACTTTCATAGTAGTTTAGGAAATGCGGGTTTCAGCGCAGTATATACATAAAAATAGCAGTATTATATAAAAATATTGAGAAAATAATCAGATTTTCCATGAAAAAAGTAGGTAAAAGAGCAGAAAAAGTTATATGAAAAGAAGAAACTAGTAAAAATCACAGGAAAAAGTTGGTGAAAGATCAAAAGCTTTCATAGTAGTTTAGGAAATGCGGGTTTCTGCGCAGTATATACATAAAAATAGCAGTATAATATAAAAATATTGAGAAAATTATCAGACTTTGAATGAAAAAAGTAGGTAAAAGAGCAGAAAAAGTTATATGAAAAGAAGAAACTAGTAAAAATCACAGGAAAAAAGTGGTTAAAGATCAAAAACTTTCATAGTAGTTTAGGAAATGCGGGTTTCAGCGCAGTATATAAATATAATATAAAATATTGAGAAAATAATCAGATTTTCCATGAAAAAAGTAGGTAAAATTGCAGAAAAAGTTAAATGAAAAGAAGAAACTAGTAAAAATGACAGGAAAAAGTTGGTTAAAGATCAAAAACTTTCATAGTAGTTTAGGAAATGCGGGTTTCAGCGCAGTATATATATATGTAATATAAAAATATTGAGAAAAATAAAAGAGCAGAAAAAGTTATATGAAAAGAAGAAACTAGTAAAAATCACAGGAAAAAGTTGGTTAAAGATCAAAAACTTTCATAGTAGTTTAGGAAATGCGGGTTTCAGCGCAGTATATACATATGTAATATAAAAATAGTGAGAAAATAATCAGATTTTCCATGAAAAAAGTAGGTAAAAGAGCAGAAAAAGTTATATGAAAAGAAGAAACTAGTAAAAATCACAGGAAAAAGTTGGTTAAAGATCAAAAACTTTCATAGTAGTTTACGAAATGCGGGTTTCAGCGCAGTATATACACAAAAATAGCAGTATAATATTAAAATATTGAGAAAATAATCAGATTTTCCATGAAAAAAGTAGGTAAAAGAGCAGAAAAAGTTATATGAAAAGAAGAAACTAGTAAAAATCACAGGAAAAAGTTGGTTAAAGATCAAAAACTTTCATAGTAGTTTAGGAAATGCGGGTTTCAGCGCAGTATATATATATGTAATATACAAATATTGAGAAAATAATCAGACTTTGAATGAAAAAAGTAGGTAAAAGAGCAGAAAAAGTTATATGAAAAGAAGAAACTAGTAAAAAATCACAGGAAAAAGTTGGTTAAAGATCAAAAACTTTCATAGTAGTTTAGGAAATGCGGGTTTCAGCGCAGTATCTATATAAAAATAGCAGTATAATATAAAAAAATTGAGAAAATAATCAGATTTTCCATGAAAAAAGTAGGTAAAAGAGCAGAAAAAAGTTATATGAAAAGAAGAAACTAGTAAAAATCACAGGAAAAAGTTGGTTAAAGATCAAAAAGTTTCATAGTAGTCAAGGAAATGCGGGTTTCAGCGCAGTATATATATATATCATATAAAAATATTGAGAAAATAACCAGATTTTCCCATGAAAAAAGTAGGTAAAAGAGCAGAAAAAAGTTATATGAAAAGAAGAAACTAGTAAAAATGACAGGAAAAAGTTAGTTAAAGATCAAAAACTTTCATAGTAGTTTAGGAAATGCGGGTTTCAGCGCAGTATATACACAAAAATAGCAGTTTAATATTAAAATTATTGAGAAAATAATCAGATTTTCCATGAAAAAAAGTAGGTAAAAGAGCAGAAAAAGTTATATGAAAAGAAGAAACTAGTAAAAATCACAGGAAAAAGTTGGTTAAAGATCAAAAACTTTCATAGTAGTTTAGGAAATGCGGGTTTCAGCGCAGTATATATACATGTAAATTAAAAATATTGAGAAAATAATCAGACTTTGAATGAAAAAAGTAGGTAAAAGAGCAGAAAAAGTTATATGAAAAGAAGAAACTAGTAAAAATCACAGGAATTGGTTAAAGATCAAAAACTTTCATAGTAGTTTGGGAAATGCGGGTTTCAGCGCAGTATATATATATGTAATATAAAAATATTGAGAAAATAATCAGACTTTGAATGAAAAAAGTAGGTAAAAGAGCAGAAAAAGTTATATGAAAAGAAGAAACTAGTAAAAATCACAGGAAAAAGTTGGTTAAAGATCAAAAAGTTTCATAGTAGTTAAGGAAATGCGGGTTTCAGCGCAGTATATATATATCATATAAAAATATTGAGAAAATAATCAGATTTTCCATGAAAAAAGTAGGTAAAAGAGCAGAAAAAGTTATATGAAAAGAAGAAACTAGTAAAAATGACAGGAAAAAGTTGGTTAAAGATCAAAAACTTTCATAGTAGTTTAGGAAATGCGGGTTTCAGCGCAGTATATACATAAAAATAGCAGTATTATATAAAAATATTGAGAAAATAATCAGATTTTCCATGAAAAAAGTAGGTAAAAGAGCAGAAAAAGTTATATGAAAAGAAGAAACTAGTAAAAATGACAGGAAAAAGTTGGTTAAAGATCAAAAACTTTCATAGTAGTTTAGAAAATGCGGGTTTCAGCGCAGTATATATATATGTAATATAAAAATATTGAGAAAATAATCAGATTTTCCATGAAAAAAGTAGGTAAAAGAGCAGAAAAAGTTATATGAAAAGAAGAAACTAGTAAAAATCACAGGAAAAAGTTGGTGAAAGATCAAAAGCTTTCATAGTAGTTTAGGAAATGCGGGTTTCTGCGCAGTATATACATAAAAATAGCAGTATAATATAAAAATATTGAGAAAATTATCAGACTTTGAATGAAAAAAGTAGGTAAAAGAGCAGAAAAAGTTATATGAAAAGAAGAAACTAGTAAAAATCACAGGAAAAAGTTGGTTAAAGATCAAAAACTTTCATAGTAGTTTAGGAAATGCGGGTTTCAGCGCAGTATATAAATATAATATTAAAATATTGAGAAAATAATCAGATTTTCCATGAAAAAAGTAGGTAAAATTGCAGAAAAAGTTAAATGAAAAGAAGAAACTAGTAAAAATCACAGGAAAAAGTTGGTTAAAGATAAAAAACTTTCATAGTAGTTTAGGAAATGCGGGTTTCAGCGCAGTATATATATATGTAATATAAAAATATTGAGAAAATAATCAGACTTTGAATGAAAAAAGTAGGTAAAAGAGCAGAAAAAGTTATATGAAAAGAAGAAACTAGTAAAAATCACAGGAAAAAGTTGGTTAAAGATCAAAAACTTTCATAGTAGTTTAGGAAATGAGGGTTTCAGCGCAGTATATACATATGTAATATAAAAATAGTGAGAAAATAATCAGATTTTCCATGAAAAAAGTAGGTTAAAGAGCAGAAAAAGTTATATGAAAAGAAGAAACTAGTAAAAATCACAGGAAAAAGTTGGTTAAAGATCAAAAACTTTCATAGTAGTTTACGAAATGCGGGTTTCAGCGCAGTATATACACAAAAATAGCAGTATAATATTAAAATATTGAGAAAATAATCAGATTTTCCATGAAAAAAGTAGGTAAAAGAGCAGAAAAAGTTATATGAAAAGAAGAAACTAGTAAAAATCACAGGAAAAAGTTGGTTAAAGATCAAAAACTTTCATAGTAGTTTAGGAAATGCGGGTTTCAGCGCAGTATATATATATGTAATATACAAATATTGAGAAAATAATCAGACTTTGAATGAAAAAAGTAGGTAAAAGAGCAGAAAAAGTTATATGAAAAGAAGAAACTAGTAAAAATCACAGGAAAAAGTTGGTTAAAGATCAAAAACTTTCATAGTAGTTTAGGAAATGCGGGTTTCAGCGCAGTATATATATAAAAATAGCAGTATAATATAAAAAAATTGAGAAAATAATCAGATTTTCCATGAAAAAAGTAGGTAAAAGAGCAGAAAAAGTTATATGAAAAGAAGAAACTAGTAAAAATCACAGGAAAAAGTTGGTTAAAGATCAAAAAGTTTCATAGTAGTTAAGGAAATGCGGGTTTCAGCGCAGTATATATATATATCATATAAAAATATTGAGAAAATAATCAGATTTTCCATGAAAAAAGTAGGTAAAAGAGCAGAAAAAGTTATATGAAAAGAAGAAACTAGTAAAAATGACAGGAAAAAGTTAGTTAAAGATCAAAAACTTTCATAGTAGTTTAGGAAATGCGGGTTTCAGCGCAGTATATACACAAAAATAGCAGTTTAATATTAAAATATTGAGAAAATAATCAGATTTTCCATGAAAAAAGTAGGTAAAAGAGCAGAAAAAGTTATATGAAAAGAAGAAACTAGTAAAAATCACAGGAAAAAGTTGGTTAAAGATCAAAAACTTTCATAGTAGTTTAGGAAATGCGGGTTTCAGCGCAGTATATATACATGTAATATAAAAATATTGAGAAAATAATCAGACTTTGAATGAAAAAAGTAGGTAAAAGAGCAGAAAAAGTTATATGAAAAGAAGAAACTAGTAAAAATCACAGGAAAAAGTTGGTTAAAGATCAAAAACTTTCATAGTAGTTTGGGAAATGCGGGTTTCAGCGCAGTATATATATATGTAATATAAAAATATTGAGAAAATAATCAGACTTTGAATGAAAAAAGTAGGTAAAAGAGCAGAAAAAGTTATATGAAAAGAAGAAACTAGTAAAAATCACAGGAAAAAGTTGGTTAAAGATCAAAAAGTTTCATAGTAGTTAAGGAAATGCGGGTTTCAGCGCAGTATATATATATATCATATAAAAATATTGAGAAAATAATCAGATTTTCCATGAAAAAAGTAGGTAAAAGAGAAGAAAAAGTTATATGAAAAGAAGAAACTAGTAAAAATGACAGGAAAAAGTTGGTTAAAGATCAAAAACTTTCAAAGTAGTTTAGGAAATGCGGGTTTCAGCGCAGTATATACATAAAAATAGCAGTATTATATAAAAATATTGAGAAAATAATCAGATTTTCCATGAAAAAAGTAGGTAAAAGAGCAGAAAAAGTAATATGAAAAGAAGAAACTAGTAAAAATGACAGGAAAAAGTTGGTTAAAGATCAAAAACTTTCAAAGTAGTTTAGAAAATGCGGGTTTCAGCGCAAAATATATATATGTAATATAAAAATATTGAGAAAATAATCAGATTTTCCATGAAAAAAGTAGGTAAAAGAGCAGAAAAAGTTATATGAAAAGAAGAAACTAGTAAAAATCACAGGAAAAAGTTGGTGAAAGATCAAAAGCTTTCATAGTAGTTTAGGAAATGCGGGTTTCTGCGCAGTATATACATAAAAATAGCAGTATAATATAAAAATATTGAGAAAATTATCAGACTTTGAATGAAAAAAGTAGGTAAAAGAGCAGAAAAAGTTATATGAAAAGAAGAAACTAGTAAAAATCACAGGAAAAAAGTTGGTTAAAGATCAAAAACTTTCATAGTAGTTTAGGAAATGCGGGTTTCAGCGCAGT
Organism: Eristalis arbustorum; assembly: GCA_916610145.1. Classification (NCBI taxonomy): domain Eukaryota; kingdom Metazoa; phylum Arthropoda; class Insecta; order Diptera; family Syrphidae; genus Eristalis; species Eristalis arbustorum. The sequence continues at coordinate 53,705 of CAKAIZ010000088.1, read as the reverse complement.
ATATAAATATAATATTAAAATATTGAGAAAATAATCAGATTTTCCATGAAAAAAGTAGGTAAAATTGCAGAAAAAGTTAAATGAAAAGAAGAAACTAGTAAAAATCACAGGAAAAAGTTGGTTAAAGATAAAAAACTTTCATAGTAGTTTAGGAAATGCGGTTTTCAGCGCAGTATATACATAAAAATAGCAGTATAATTTTTTTTTTTTTTTTTTATAATTTGCGCGTGCTCAAGGGGTTGTTAATACACTTAATTGTCCGGGGTCAAGACACAGCACGGGCCGAAGGTATAGAGGGAGAGAGAGAGCGGAGGTACCTGTGCACATTGGTCTTAAAAATCTGCGGATTGTAATCTATTGGAAATATTGAGCTGGGAAGAGCATTCCATATTCGTGTAGTGCGGCTAAAAAACGAGTCTCTAAATTTCACTGTGCGTCCGAAAGCAGGCTTAAGGGTAAACTGATGAGCATTCCTGGCGAGACGTGTATTGCGGGTGAATTCAAGGAGAGGAGGAATGCAGTTGGCTAGCTCACTTGAGCATCGTTTGTTAAAGTAACGATAAAACACGGACAAAGAAGACACGGTTCGTCGATGTTCAAGGGAGTCTAATGAACCCGCGATATCATTGTCTCCTATAAGTTTTATCGCTCGCTTTTGAATTCTATCTAGTAGGTGCAAGGTGGTCTTGGGGGCACCAGACCAGATATGAGCGTTATACTCAAGCTTTGGGAGAATAAATGCCTTATAGATTAAAGCCAAATCAGAGGGGGTGAAGTATTTCTTGCATCGGTTGAGGAAACCTAAACATTTCGCAGCATTTTTGGCGACCTCGAATATGTGATCGTTCCAACTAAGTGTTGTGTTGATGGACATACCGAGGATGGAAAGTTTTCCGGTTTCATCGATACAAGCGCCATTCATGGATAATGGCTGATTATCAGGGGTTCGCTTTAGAGACAGCAGACAGCATTGAGTTTTGGAAGCATTGAATTCCACTCTGTTGTTCTTACCCCAGTTAATTATGCTGTCCAGATCGGAATTCAATGTGCTTAACATACGCTGCCGTTCCAATATTACGTCCGAAGGGCAGGGTCGTGAATTTTGGAACGAATATGAAAAGCTGAGGGTGCTGTCATCAGCGAAGGAGTGGATTGGATTAGAAGTGGCAGACAGGAGATCATTTATAAAAATGAGAAAGAGTGTCGGAGACAGAACAGAGCATTGGGGGACACCAGCATTTATTTTGTGGATATCAGACTTGAACCCATCCAAAACAACTTGGATTGAACGTTTCGAAAGGTAGTTTCTAATCCATAGAAGCAGAGATTCATCAACACCATAAGCACGCATTTTCGACAAAAGAGCTTGATGCCAAACTCTGTCAAATGCTTTAGAAATATCAAGCGCAACTATCTTGCTTTCGCCTGCATTGTGCAAAGATTGGTTCCACTTTTCGGTGAGATAAGCTATCAAATCACCAGTGGACCTGTTGCTGCGGAAGCCATACTGTCGGTCATTAAGAAGCTTCCGCGATTCAAGATATTTCAAAAGCTGACGATTTATCAGCGTTTCCGTGACCTTAGAAAGAAGGGACGTAAGTGCTATGGGTCGGTACGAGGTGGGTGACAAAGATTCGCCCTTTTTAGGGACGGGCTGGACAAATGCTGTTTTCCATCTACTCGGAAAGAGACCTGAAGAGTAGGATAGATGAAAAAGCTTACGCATTGGTTTTGCCAGCGAAGAAGAACACCTCTTCAGAAGTATTGGGGGAATACCATCCGGGCCAGCGGATTTGTGCACGTCGAGATCTTTAAGTACTCGTGCAACTGTACGAGTGCGGAAGTGAATTTGTCCCATGGTGAAACCAACGCTCTCGAGTACAGGTGGAGAAAATAATCAGATTTTCCATGAAAAAAGTAGGTAAAAGAGCAAAAAAAGTTATATGAAAAGAAGAAACTAGTAAAAATCACAGGAAAAAGTTGGCTAAAGATCAAAAACTTTCATAGTAGTTCAGGAAATGCGGGTTTCAGCGCAGTATATATATAAAAATAGCAGTACAATATAAAAATATTGAGAAAATAATCAGATTTTCCATGAAAAAAGTAGGTAAAAGAGCAGAAAAAGTTATATGAAAAGAAGAAACTAGTAAAAATCACAGGAAAAAGTTGGTTAAAGATCAAAAACTTTCATAGTAGTTTAGGAAATGCGGGTTTCAGCGCAGTATATATATATGTAATATACAAATATTGAGAAAATAATCAGATTTTCCATGAAAAAAGTAGGTAAAAGAGCAGAAAAAGTTATATGAAAAGAAGAAACTAGTAAAAATCACAGGAAAAAGTTGGTTAAAGATCAAAAACTTTCATAGTAGTTTAGGAAATGCGGGTTTCAGCGCAGTATATACACAAAAATAGCAGTATAATATTAAAATATTGAGAAAATAATCAGATTTTCCATGAAAAAAGTAGGTAAAAGAGCAGAAAAAGTTATATGAAAAGAAGAAACTAGTAAAAATGACAGGAAAAAGTTGGTTAAAGATCAAAAACTTTCACAGTAGTTTAGGAAATGCGGGTTTCAGCGCAGTATATATATATGTAATATAAAAATATTGAGAAAATAATCAGACTGAATGAAAAAAGTAGGTAAAAGAGCAGAAAAAGTTATATGAAAAGAAGAAACTAGTAAAAATCACAGGAAAAGGTTGGTTTAAAATCAACAACTTTCATAGTAGTTAAGGAAATGCGGGTTTCAGCGCAGTATATATATATGTAATATAAAAATATTGAGAAAATAATCAGATTTTCCATGAAAAAAGTAGGTAAAAGAGCAGAAAAAGTTATATGAAAAGAAGAAACTAGTAAAAATCACAGGAAAAAGTTGGTTAAAGATCAAAAACTTTCATAGCAGTTTAGGAAATGCGGGTTTCAGCGCAGTATATATATATGTAATATAAAAATATTGAGAAAATAATCAGATTTTCCATGAAAAAAGTAGGTAAAAGAGCAGAAAAAGTTATATGAAAAGAAGAAACTAGTAAAAATCACAGGAAAAAGTTGGCTAAAGATCAAAAACTTTCATAGTAGTTCAGGAAATGCGGGTTTCAGCGCAGTATATATATAAAAATAGCAGTATAATATAAAAATATTGAGAAAATAATCAGATTTTCCATGAAAAAAAGTAGGTAAAAGAGCAGAAAAAGTTATATGAAAAGAAGAAACTAGTAAAAATCACAGGAAAAAGTTGGTTAAAGATCAAAAACTTTCATAGTAGTTTAGGAAATGCGGGTTTCAGCGCAGTATATATATATGTAATATAAAAATATTGAGAAAATAATCAGATTTTCCATGAAAAAAGTAGGTAAAAGAGCAGAAAAAGTTATATGAAAAGAAGAAACTAGTAAAAATCACAGGAAAAAGTTGGCTAAAGATCAAAAACTTTCATAGTATTTTAGGAAATGCGGGTTTCAGCGCAGTATATACATAAAAATAGCAGTATAATATAAAAATATTGAGAAAATAATCAGACTTTGAATGAAAAAAGTAGGTAAAAGAGCAGAAAAAGTTATATGAAAAGAAGAAACTAGTAAAAATCACAGGAAAAAGTTGGTAAAAGACCAAAAACTTTCATAGTAGTTTAGGAAATGCGGGTTTCAGCGCAGTATATAAATATAATATAAAAATATTGAGAAAATAATCAGATTTTCCATGAAAAAAGTAGGTAAAATTGCAGAAAAAGTTATATGAAAAGAAGAAACTAGTAAAAATGACAGGAAAAAGTTGGTTAAAGATCAAAAACTTTCATAGTAGTTTAGGAAATGCGGGTTTCAGCGCAGTACATATGTATGTAATATAAAAATATTGAGAAAATAATCAGATTTTCCATGAAAAAAGTAGGTAAAAAAGCAGAAAAAGTTATACGAAAAGAAGAAACTAGTAAAAATCACAGACACAAGTTGGCTAAAGATCAAAAACTTTCATAGTAGCTTAGGAAATGCGGGTTTCAGCGCAGTATATAAATATAATATAAAAATATTGAAAAAATAATCAGATTTTCCATGAAAAAAGTAGGTAAAATTGCAGAAAAAGTTATATGAAAAGAAGAAACTAGTAAAAATGACAGGAAAAAGTTGGTTAAAGATCAAAAACTTTCATAGTAGTTTAGGAAATGCGGGTTTCAGCGCAGTATATACATAAAAATAGCAGTATAATATAAAAATATTGAGAAAATAATCAGATTTTCCATGAAAAAAGTGGGTAAAAGAGCAGAAAAAGTTATATGAAAAGAAGAAACTAGTAAGAATCACAGGAAAAAGTTGGCTAAAGATCAAAAACTTTCATAGTAGTTCAGGAAATGCGAGTTTCAGCGCAGTATATATATGAAAATAGCAGTATAATATAAAAATATTGAGAAAATAATCAGATTTTTCATGAAAAAAGTAGGTAAAAGAGCAGAAAAAAGTTATATGAAAAGAAGAAACTAGTAAAAATCACAGGAAAAAGTTGGTTAAAGATCAAAAACTTTCATAGTAGTTTAGGAAATGCGGGTTTCAGCGCAGTATATATATATGTAATATAAAAATATTGAGAAAATAATCAGATTTTCCATGAAAAAAGTAGGTAAAAGAGCAGAAAAAGTTATATGAAAAGAAGAAACTAGTAAAAATCACAGGAAAAAGTTGGTTAAAGATCAAAAACTTTCATAGTAGTTAGGAAATGCGGGTTTCAGCGCAGTATATATATATGTAATATAAAAAATATTGAGAAAATAATCAGATTTTCCATGAAAAAAGTAGGTAAAAGAGCAGAAAAAGTTATATGAAAAGAAGAAACTAGTAAAAATCACAGGAAAAAGTTGGTTAAAGATCAAAAACTTTCATAGTAGTTTAGGAAATGCGGGTTTCAGCGCAGTATATACACAAAAATAGCAGTATAATATTAAAATATTGAGAAAATAATCAGATTTTCCATGAAAAAAGTAGGTAAAAGAGCAGAAAAAGTTATATGAAAAGAAGAAACTAGTAAAAATCACAGGAAAAAGTTGGCTAAAGATCAAAAACTTTCATAGTAGTTTAGGAAATGCGGGTTTCAGCGCAGTATATACATAAAAATAGCAGTATAATATAAAAATATTGAGAAAATAATCAGACTTTGAATGAAAAAAGTAGGTAAAAGAGCAGAAAAAGTTATATGAAAAAAAGAAACTAGTAAAAATCACAGGAAAAAGTTGGTTAAAGATCAAAAACTTTCATAGTAGTTTATGAAATGCGGGTTTCAGCGCAGTATATAAATATAATATAAAAATATTGAGAAAATAATCAGATTTTCCATGAAAAAAGTAGGTAAAAGAGCAGAAAAAGTTATATGAAAAGAAGAAACTAGTAAAAATGACAGGAAAAAGTTGGTTAAAGATCAAAAACTTTCATAGTAGTTTAGGAAATGCGGATTTCAGCGCAGTATATATATATGTAATATAAAAATATTGAGAAAATAATCAGATTTTCCATGAAAAAAGTAGGTAAAAAAGCAGAAAAAGTTATACGAAAAGAAGAAACTAGTAAAAATCACAGACACAAGTTGGCTAAAGATCAAAAACTTTCATAGTAGTTCAGGAAATGCGGGTTTCAGCGCAGTATATATATATGTAATATAAAAATATTGAGAAAATAATCAGACTTTGAATGAAAAAAGTAGGTAAAAGAGCAGAAAAAGTTATATGAAAAGAAGAAACTAGTAAAAATCACAGAAAAAAGTTGGTTAAAGATCAAAAACTTTCAAGTAGTTAAGGAAATGCGGGTTTCAGCGCAGTATATATATATGTAATATAAAAATATTGAGAAAATAATCAGATTTTCCATGAAAAAAGTAGGTAAAAGAGCAGAAAAAGTTATATGAAAAGAAGAAACTAGTAAAAATGACAGGAAAAAGTTGGTTAAAGATCAAAAACTTTCATAGTAGTTAAGGAAATGCGGGTTTCAGCGCAGTATATATATATGTAATATAAAAATATTGAGAAATTAATCAGATTTTCCATGAAAAAAGTAGGTAAAAGAGCAGAACAAGTTATATGAAAAGAAGAAACTAGTAAAAATGACAGGAAAAAGTTGGTTAAAGATCAAAAACTTTCATATTAGTTTAGGAAATGCGGGTTTCAGCGCAGTATATATATATGTAATATAAAATATTGAGAAAATAATCAGATTTTCCATGAAAAAAGTAGGTAAAAGAGCAGAAAAAGTTATATGAAAAGAAGAAACTAGTAAAAATCACAGGAAAAAGTTGGTTAAAGATCAAAAACTTTCATAGTAGTTTAGGAAATGCGGATTTCAGCGCAGTATATATATATGTAATATAAAATATTGAGAAAATAATCAGACTTTGAATGAAAAAAGTAGGTAAAAGAGCAGAAAAAGTTATATGAAAAGAAGAAACTAGTAAAAATCACAGGAAAAAGTTGGTTAAAGATCAAAAACTTTCATAGTTGTTAAGGAAATGCGGGTTTCAGCGCAGTATATAAATATAATATAAAAATATTGAGAAAATAATCAGATTTTCCATGAAAAAAGTAGGTAAAAGAGCAGAAAAAGTTATATGAAAAGAAGAAACTAGTAAAAATGACAGGAAAATGTTGGTTAAAGATCAAAAACTTTCATAGTAGTTTAGGAAATGCGGATTTCAGCGCAGTATATATATATGTAATATAAAAATATTGAGAAAATAATCAGATTTTCCATTAAAAAAGTAGGTAAAAGAGCAGAAAAAGTTATATGAAAAGAAGAAACTAGTAAAAATCACAGGAAAAAAGTTGGTTAAAGATCAAAAACTTTCATAGTAGTTTAGGTAATGCGGGTTTCAGCGCAGTATATACATAAAAATAGCAGTATAATATAAAAATATTGAGAAAATAATCAGACTTTGAATGAAAAAAGTAGGTAAAAGACCAGAAAAAGTTATATGAAAAGAAGAAACTAGTAAAAATCACAGGAAAAAGTTGGTTAAAGATCAAAAACTTTCATAGTAGTTTAGGAAATGCGGGTTTCAGCGCAGTATATAAATATAATATAAAAATATTGAAAAAATTATCAGATTTTCCATGAAAAAAGTAGGTAAAATTGCAGAAAAAGTTATATGAAAAGAAGAAACTAGTAAAAATCACAGGAAAAAGTTGGTTAAAGATCAAAAACTTTCATAGTAGTTTAGGAAATGCGGGTTTCAGCGCAGTATATACATAAAAATAGCAGTATAATATAAAAATATTGAGAAAATAATCAGATTTTCCATGAAAAAAGTGGGTAAAAGAGCAGAAAAAGTTATATGAAAAGAAGAAACTAGTAAAAATCACAGGAAAAAGTTGGCTAAAGATCAAAAACTTTCATAGTAGTTCAGGAAATGCGAGTTTCAGCGCAGTATATATATAAAAAATAGCAGTATAATATAAAAATATTGAGAAAATAATCAGATTTTCCATGAAAAAAGTAGGTAAAAGAGCAGAAAAAGTTATATGAAAAGAAGAAACTAGTAAAAATCACAGGAAAAAGTTGGTTAAAGATCAAAAACTTTCATAGTAGTTAAGGAAATGCGGGTTTCAGCGCAGTATATAAATATAATATAAAAATATTGAGAAAATAATCAGATTTTCCATGAAAAAAGTAGGTAAAAGAGCAGAAAAAGTTATATGAAAAGAAGAAACTAGTAAAAATGACAGGAAAAAGTTGGTTAAAGATCAAAAACTTTCATAGTAGTTTAGGAAATGCGGATTTCAGCGCAGTATATACATAAAAATAGCAGTATAATATAAAAATATTGAGAAAATAATCAGACTTTGAATGAAAAAAAGTAGGTAAAAGACCAGAAAAAGTTATATGAAAAGAAGAAACTAGTAAAAATCACAGGAAAAAGTTGGTTAAAGATCAAAAACTTTCATAGTAGTTTAGGAAATGCGGGTTTCAGCGCAGTATATAAATATAATATAAAAATATTGAAAAAATAATCAGATTTTCCATGAAAAAAGTAGGTAGAATTGCAGAAAAAGTTATATGAAAAGAAGAAACTAGTAAAAATCACAGGAAAAAGTTGGTTAAAGATCAAAAACTTTCATAGTAGTTTAGGAAATGCGGGTTTCAGCGCAGTATATACATAAAAATAGCGGTATAATATAAAAATATTGAGAAAATAATCAGATTTTCCATGAAAAAAGTGGGTAAAAGAGCAGAAAAAGTTATATGAAAAGAAGAAACTAGTAAAAATGACAGGAAAAAGTTGGCTAAAGATCAAAAACTTTCATAGTAGTTCAGGAAATGCGAGTTTCGGCGCAGTATATATATAAAAATAGCAGTATAATATAAAAATATTGAGAAAATAATCAGATTTTCCATGAAAAAAGTAGGTAAAAGAGCAGAAAAAGTTATATGAAAAGAAGAAACTAGTAAAAATCACAGGAAAAAGTTGGTTAAAGATCAAAAACTTTCATAGTAGTTAAGGAAATGCGGGTTTCAGCGCAGTATATAAATATAATATAAAAATATTGAGAAAATAATCAGATTTTCCATGAAAAAAGTGGGTAAAAGAGCAGAAAAAGTTATATGAAAAGAAGAAACTAGTAAAAATCACAGGAAAAAGTTGGCTAAAGATCAAAAACTTTCATAGTAGTTAAGGAAATGCGGGTTTCAGCGCAGTATATAAATATAATATAAAAATATTGAGAAAATGATCAGATTTTCCATGAAAAAAGTAGGTAAAAGAGCAGAAAAAGTTATATGAAAAGAAGAAACTAGTAAAAATCACAGGAAAAAAGTTGGTTAAAGATCAAAAACTTTCATAGTAGTTTAGGTAATGCGGGTTTCAGCGCAGTATATACATTAAAATAGCAGTATAATATAAAAATATTGAGAAAATAATCAGACTTTGAATGAAAAAAGTAGGTAAAAGACCAGAAAAAGTTATATGAAAAGAAGAAACTAGTAAAAATCACAGGAAAAAGTTGGTTAAAGATCAAAAGCTTTCATAGTAGTTTAGGAAATGCGGGTTTCAGCGCAGTATATAAATATAATATAAAAATATTGAGAAAATGATCAGATTTCCATAAAAAAAGTAGGTAAAAGAGCAGAAAAAGTTATATGAAAAGAAGAAACTAGTAAAAATCACAGGAAAAAGTTGGTAAAGATCAAAAACTTTCATAGTAGTTTAGGAAATGCGGGTTTCAGCGCAGTATATACATAAAAATAGCAGTATAATATAAAAATATTGAGAAAATAATCAGATTTTCCATGAAAAAAGTAGGTAAAAAAGCAGAAAAAGTTATACGAAAAGAAGAAACTAGTAAAAATCACAGACACAAGTTGGCTAAAGATCAAAAACTTTCATAGTAGTTCAGGAAATGCGGGTTTCAGCACAGTATATATATAAAAAAATAGCAGTATAATATAAAAATATTGAGAAAATAATCAGATTTTCCATGAAAAAAGTAGGTAAAAGAGCAGAAAAAGTTATATGAAAAGATAAAACTAGTAAAATCACAGGAAAAAGTTGGTTAAAGATCAAAAACTTTCATAGTAGTTTAGGAAATGCGGGTTTCAGCGCAGTATATATATATGTAATATAAAAATATTGAGAAAATAATCAGATTTTCCATGAAAAAAGTAGGTAAAAGAGCAGAACAAGTTATATGAAAAGAAGAAACTAGTAAAAATGACAGGAAAAAGTTGGTTAAAGATCAAAAACTTTCATATTAGTTTAGGAAATGCGGGTTTCAGCGCAGTATATATATATGTAATATAAAATATTGAGAAAATAATCAGATTTTCCATGAAAAAAGTAGGTAAAAGAGCAGAAAAAGGTATATGAAAAGAAGAAACTAGTAAAAATCACAGGAAAAAGTTGGTTAAAGATCAAAAACTTTCATAGTAGTTTAGGAAATGCGGGTTTCAACGCAGTATATACATAAAAATAGCAGTATAATATAAAAATATTGAGAAAATAATCAGACTTTGAATGAAAAAAGTAGGTAAAAGAGCAGAAAAAGTTATATGAAATGAAGAAACTAGTAAAAATCACAGGAAAAAGTTGGTTAAAGATCAAAAACTTTCATAGTAGTTTAGGAAATGCGGGTTTCAGCGCAGTATATAAATATAATATAAAAATATTGAAAAAAAAAATCAGATTTTTCATGAAAAAAGTAGGTAAAAGAGCAGAAAAAGTTATATGAAAAGAAGAAACTAGTAAAAATCACAGGAAAGAGTTGGTTGAAGATCAAAAACTTTCATAGTAGTTTAGGAAATGCGGGTTTCAGCGCAGTATATACATAAAAATAGCAGTATAATATAAGAATATTGAGAAAATAATCAGATTTTCCATGAAAAAAGTGGGTAAAAGAGCAGAAAAAGTTATATGAAAAGAAGAAACTAGTAAAAATCACAGGAAAAAGTTGGTTAAAGATCAAAAACTTTCATAGTAGTTTAGGAATGCGGGTTTCAGCGCAGTATATAAATATAATATAAAAATATTGAGAAAATAATCAGATTTTCCATGAAAAAAGTAGGTAAAAGAGCAGAAAAAGTTATATGAAAAGAAGAAACTAGTAAAAATGACAGGAAAAAGTTGGTTAAAGATCAAAAACTTTCATAGTAGTTTAGGAAATGCGGGTTTTAGCGCAGAATATATATATGTTATATAAAAATATTGAGAAAATAATCAGATTTTCCATGAAAAAAGTAGGTAAAAGAGCAGAAAAAGTTATATGAAAAGAAGAAACTAGTAAAAATCACAGGAAAAAGTTGGTTAAAGATCAAAAACTTTCATAGTAGTTAAGGAAATGCGGGTTTCAGCGCAGTATATAAATATAATATAAAAATATTGAGAAAATAATCAGATTTTCCATGAAAAAAGTAGGTAAAAGAGCAGAAAAAGTTATATGAAAAGAAGAAACTAGTAAAAATGACAGGAAAAAGTTGGTTAAAGATCAAAAACTTTCATAGTAGTTTAGGAAATGCGGATTTCAGCGCAGTATATATATATGTAATATAAAAATATTGAGAAAATAATCAGATTTTCCATGAAAAAAGTAGGTAAAAGAGCAGAAAAAGTTATATGAAAAGAAGAAACTAGTAAAAATCACAGGAAAAAAGTTGGTTTAAGATCAAAAACTTTCATAGTAGTTTAGGTAATGCGGGTTTCAGCGCAGTATATACATAAAAATAGCAGTATAATATAAAAATATTGAGAAAATAATCAGACTTTGAATGAAAAAAGTAGGTAAAAGACCAGAAAAAGTTATATGAAAAGAAGAAACTAGTAAAAATCACAGGAAAAAGTTGGTTAAAGATCAAAAACTTTCATAGTAGTTTAGGAAATGCGGGTTTCAGCGCAGTATATAAATATAATATAAAAATATTGAAAAAATAATCAGATTTTCCATGAAAAAAGTAGGTAAAATTGCAGAAAAAGTTATATGAAAAGAAGAAACTAGTAAAAATCACAGGAAAAAGTTGGTTAAAGATCAAAAACTTTCATAGTAGTTTAGGAAATGCGGGTTTCAGCGCAGTATATAAATATAATATAAAAATATTGAAAAAATAATCAGATTTTCCATGAAAAAAGTAGGTAAAATTGCAGAAAAAGTTATATGAAAAGAAGAAACTAGTAAAAATCACAGGAAAAAGTTGGTTAAAGATCAAAAACTTTCATAGTAGTTTAGGAAATGCGGGTTTCAGCGCAGTATATACATAAAAATAGCAGTATAATATAAGAATGTTGAGAAAATAATCAGATTTTCCATGAAAAAAGTGGGTAAAAGAGCAGAAAAAGTTATATGAAAAGAAGAAACTAGTAAAAATCACAGGAAAAGGTTGGCTAAAGATCAAAAACTTTCATAGTAGTTCAGGAAATGCGAGTTTCAGCGCAGTATATATATAAAAATAGCAGTATAATATAAAAATATTGAGAAAATAATCAGATTTTCCATGAAAAAAGTGGGTAAAAGAGCAGAAAAAGTTATATGAAAAGAAGAAACTAGTAAAAATCACAGGAAAAAGTTGGTTAAAGATCAAAAACTTTCATAGTAGTTTAGGAATGCGGGTTTCAGCGCAGTATATAAATATAATATAAAAATATTGAGAAAATAATCAGATTTTCCATGAAAAAAGTAGGTAAAAGAGCAGAAAAAGTTATATGAAAAGAAGAAACTAGTAAAAATGACAGGAAAAAGTTGGTTAAAGATCAAAAACTTTCATAGTAGTTTAGGAAATACGGGTTTTAGCGCAGAATATATATATGTTATATAAAAATATTGAGAAAATAATCAGATTTTCCATGAAAAAAGTAGGTAAAAGAGCAGAAAAAGTTATATGAAAAGAAGAAACTAGTAAAAATCACAGGAAAAAGTTGGTTAAAGATCAAAAACTTTCATAGTAGTTTAGGAAATGCGGGTTTCAGCGCAGTATATACATAAAAATAGCAGTATAATATAAAAATATTGAGAAAATAATCAGACTTTGAATGAAAAAAGTAGGTAAAAGACCAGAAAAAGTTAAATGAAAAGAAGAAACTAGTAAAAATCACAGGAAAAAGTTGGTTAAAGATCAAAAACTTTCATAGTAGTTTAGGAAATGCGGGTTTCAGCGCAGTATATATACAAAAATAGCAGTATAATATAAAAATATTGAGAAAATGATCAGATTTTCCATGAAAAAAGTAGGTAAAAGAGCAGAAAAAGTTATATGAAAAGAAGAAACTAGTAAAAATGACAGGAAAAAGTTGGTTAAAGATCAAAAACTTTCATAGTAGTTTAGGAAATGCGGGTTTCAGCGCAGTACATATGTATGTAATATAAAAATATTGAGAAAATAATCAGACTTTGAATGAAAAAAGTAGGTAAAAGAGCAGATAAAGTTATATGAAAAGGAGAAACTAGTAAAAATCACAGGAAAAAGTTGGCTAAAGATCAAAAACTTTCATAGTAGTTCAGGAAATGCGGGTTTCAGCGCAGTGTATATATATAATATAAAAATATTGAGAAAATAATCAGATTTTCCATGAAAAAAGTAGGTAAAAGAGCAGAAAAAGTTATATAGAAAGAAGAAACTAGTAAAAATCACAGGAAAAAGTTGGTTAATGATCAAAAACTTTCACAGTAGTTTAGGAAATGCGGGTTTCAGCGCAGTATATACATAAAAATAGCAGTATAATATAAAAATATTGAGAAAATAATCAGATTTTCCATGAAAAAAGTAGGTAAAAGAGCAGAAAAAGTTATATGAAAAGAAGAAACTAGTAAAAATGACAGGAAAAAGTTGGTTAAAGATCAAAAACTTTCATAGTAGTTTAGGAAATGCGGGTTTTAGCGCAGAATATATATATGTATATAATATAAAAATATTGAGAAAATAATCAGATTTTCCATGAAAAAAGTAGGTAAAAGAGCAGAAAAAGTTATATGAAAAGAAGAAACTAGTAAAAATCACAGGAAAAAGTTGGTTAAAGATCAAAAACTTTCATAGTAGTTTAGGAAATGCGGGTTTCAGCGCAGTATATACATAAAAATAGCAGTATAATATAAAAATATTGAGAAAATAATCAGACTTTGAATGAAAAAAGTAGGTAAAAGACCAGAAACAGTTATATTAAAAGAAGAAACTAGTAAAAATCACAGGAAAAAGTTGGTTAAAGATCAAAAACTTTCATAGTAGTTTAGGAAATGCGGGTTTCAGCGCAGTATATATACAAAAATAGCAGTATAATATAAAAATATTGAGAAAATGATCAGATTTTCCATGAAAAAAGTAGGTAAAAGAGCAGAAAAAGTTATATGAAAAGAAGAAACTAGTAAAAAATGACAGGAAAAAGTTGGTTAAAGATCAAAAACTTTCATAGTAGTTTAGGAAATGCGGGTTTCAGCGCAGTATATATATATGTAATATAAAAATATTGAGAAAATAATCAGACTTTGAATGAAAAAAGTAGGTAAAAGAGCAGATAAAGTTATATGAAAAGGAGAAACTAGTAAAAATCACAGGAAAAAGTTGGCTAAAGATCAAAAACTTTCATAGTAGTTCAGGAAATGCGGGTTTCAGCGCAGTGTATATATATAATATAAAAATATTGAGAAAATAATCAGATTTTCCATGAAAAAAGTAGGTAAAAGAGCAGAAAAAGTTATATGAAAAGAAGAAACTAGTAAAAATCACAGGAAAAAGTTGGTTAATGATCAAAAACTTTCACAGTAGTTTAGGAAATGCGGGTTTCAGCGCAGTATATACATAAAAATAGCAGTATAATATAAAAATATTGAGAAAATAATCAGATTTTCCATGAAAAAAGCAGGTAAAAGAGCAGAAAAAGGTATATGAAAAGAAGAAACTAGTAAAAATCACAGGAAAAAGTTGGTTAAAGATCAAAAACTTCATAGTAGTTTAGGAAATGCGGGTTTCAGCGCAGTATATATATATGTAATATAAAAATATTGAGAAAATAATCAGATTTTCCATGAAAAAAGTAGGTAAAAGAGCAGAAAAAGTTATATGAAAAGGAGAAACTAGTAAAAATCACAGGAAAAAGTTGGCTAAAGATCAAAAACTTTCATAGTAGTTCAGGAAATGCGGGTTTCAGCGCAGTGTATATATATAATATAAAAATATGAGAAAATAATCAGATTTTCCATGAAAAAAGTAGGTAAAAGAGCAGAAAAAGTTATATGAAAAGAAGAAACTAGTAAAAATCACAGGAAAAAGTTGGTTAATGATCAAAAACTTTCACAGTAGTTTAGGAAATGCGGGTTTCAGCGCAGTATATACATAAAAATAGCAGTATAATATAAAAATATTGAGAAAATAATCAGATTTTCCATGAAAAAAGTAGGTAAAAGAGCAGAAAAAGGTATATGAAAAGAAACTAGTAAAAATCACAGGAAAAAGTTGGTTAAAGATCAAAACTTTCATAGTAGTTTAGGAAATGCGGGTTTCAGCGCAGTATATATACAAAAATAGCAGTATAATATAAAAATATTGAGAAAATAATCAGATTTTCCATGAAAAAAGTAGGTAAAAGAGCAGAAAAAGTTATATAAAAAGAAGAAACTAGTAAAAATGACAGGAAAAAGTTGGTTAAAGATCAAAAACTTTCATAGTAGTTAAGGAAATGCGGGTTTCAGCGCAGTATATAAATATAATATAAAAATATTGAGAAAATGATCAGATTTTCCATGAAAAAAGTAGGTAAAAGAGCAGAAAAAGTTATATGAAAAGAAGAAACTAGTAAAAATCACAGGAAAAAGTTGGTTAATGATCAAAAACTTTCACAGTAGTTTAGGAAATGCGGGTTTCAGCGCAGTATATACATAAAAATAGCAGTATAATATAAAAATATTGAGAAAATAATCAGACTTTGAATGAAAAAAGTAGGTAAAAGAGCAGATAAAGTTATATGAAAAGGAGAAACTAGTAAAAATCACAGGAAAAAGTTGGCTAAAGATCAAAAACTTTCATAGTAGTTCAGGAAATGCGGGTTTCAGCGCAGTGTATATATATAATATAAAAATATTGAGAAAATAATCAGATTTTCCATGAAAAAAGTAGGTAAAAGAGCAGAAAAAGTTATATGAAAAGAAGAAACTAGTAAAAATCACAGGAAAAAGTTGGTTAATGATCAAAAACTTTCACAGTAGTTTAGGAAATGCGGGTTTCAGCGCAGTATATACATAAAAAATAGCAGTATAATATAAAAATATTGAGAAAATAATCAGATTTTCCATGAAAAAAGCAGGTAAAAGAGCAGAAAAAGGTATATGAAAAGAAGAAACTAGTAAAAATCACAGGAAAAAGTTGGTTAAAGATCAAAAACTTTCATAGTAGTTTAGGAAATGCGGGTTTCAGCGCAGTATATATACAAAAATAGCAGTATAATATAAAAATATTGAGAAAATAATCAGATTTTCCATGAAAAAAGTAGGTAAAAGAGCAGAAAAAGTTATATGAAAAGGAGAAACTAGTAAAAATCACAGGAAAAAGTTGGCTAAAGATCAAAAACTTTCATAGTAGTTCAGGAAATGCGGGTTTCAGCGCAGTGTATATATATAATATAAAAATATTGAGAAAATAATCAGATTTTCCATGAAAAAAGTAGGTAAAAGAGCAGAAAAAGTTATATGAAAAGAAGAAACTAGTAAAAATCACAGGAAAAAGTTGGTTAATGATCAAAAACTTTCACAGTAGTTTAGGAAATGCGGGTTTCAGCGCAGTATATACATAAAAATAGCAGTATAATATAAAAATATTGAGAAAATGATCAGATTTTCCATGAAAAAAGTAGGTAAAAGAGCAGAAAAAAGTTATATGAAAAGAAGAAACTAGTAAAAATGACAGGAAAAAGTTGGTTAAAGATCAAAAACTTTCACAGTAGTTTAGGAAATGCGGGTTTCAGCGCAGTATATACATAAAAATAGCAGTATAATATAAAAATATTGAGAAAATAATCAGACTTTGAATGAAAAAAGTAGGTAAAAGAGCAGAAAAAGTTATATGAAAAGAAGAAACTAGTAAAAATCACAGGAAAAAGTTGGTTAAAGATCAAAAACTTTCATAGTAGTTTAGGAAATGCGGGTTTCAGCGCAGTATATACATAAAAATAGCAGTATAATATAAAAATATTGAGAAAATAATCAGATTTTCCATGAAAAAAGTAGGTAAAAAAGCAGAAAAAGTTATACGAAAAGAAGAAACTAGTAAAAATCACAGACACAAGTTGGCTAAGGATCAAAAACTTTCATAGTAGTTCAGGAAATGCGGGTTTCAGCGCAGTATATACATAAAAATAGCAGTATAATATAAAAATATTGAGAAAATAATCAGATTTTCCATGAAAAAAGTAGGTAAAAAAGCAGAAAAAGTTATACGAAAAGAAGAAACTAGTAAAAATCACAGACACAAGTTGGCTAGTAAAAATCACAGACACAAGTTGGCTAAGGATCAAAAACTTTCATAGTAGTTTAGGAAATGCGGGTTTCAGCGCAGTATATATATATAAAAATAGCAGTATAATATAAAAATATTGAGAAAATAGTCAGATTTTCCATGAAAAAAGTAGGTAAAAGAGCAGAAAAAGTTATATGAAAAGATAAAACTAGTAAAAATCACGGGAAAAAGTTGGTTAAAGATCAAAAACTTTCATAGTAGTTTAGGAAATGCGGGTTTCAGCGCAGTATATATATATATATGTAATATAAAAATATTGAGAAAATAATCAGACTTTGAATGAAAAAAGTAGGTAAAAGAGCAGAAAAAGTTATATGAAAAGAAGAAACTAGTAAAAATCACAGGAAAAAGTTGGTTAAAGATCAAAAACTTTCATAGTAGTTAAGGAAATGCGGGTTTCAGCGCAGTATATATATATGTAATATAAAAATATTGAGAAAATAATCAGATTTTCCATGAAAAAAGTAGGTAAAAGAGCAGAAAAAGTTATATGAAAAGAAGAAACTAGTAAAAATGACAGGAAAAAAGTTGGTTAAAGATCAAAAACTTTCATAGTAGTTTAGGAAATGCGGGTTTCAGCGCAGTATATATATATGTAATATAAAAATATTGAGAAAATAATCAGATTTTCCATGAAAAAAGTAGGTAAAAGAGCAGAACAAGTTATATGAAAAGAAGAAACTAGTAAAAATGACAGGAAAAAAGTTGGTTAAAGATCAAAAACTTTCATATTAGTTTAGGAAATGCGGGTTTCAGCGCAGTATATATATATGTAATATAAAATATTGAGAAAATAATCAGATTTTCCATGAAAAAAGTAGGGAAAAGAGCAGAAAAAGTTATATGAAAAGAAGAAACTAGTAAAAATCACAGGAAAAAAGTTGGTTAAAGATCAAAAACTTTCATAGTAGTTTAGGAAATGCGGGTTTCAACGCAGTATATACATAAAAATAGCAGTATAATATAAAAATATTGAGAAAATAATCAGACTTTGAATGAAAAAAGTAGGTAAAAGAGCAGAAAAAGTTATATGAAAAGAAGAAACTAGTAAAAATCATAGGAAAAAGTTGGTTAAAGATCAAAAACTTTCATAGTAGTTAAGGAAATGCGGGTTTCAGTGCAGTATATAAATATAATATTAAAATATTGAGAAAATAATCAGATTTTCCATGAAAAAAGTAAGGTAAAATTGCAGAAAAGTTATATGAAAAGAAGAAAGAAACTAGTAAAAATCACAGGGAAAAAGGGTGGTTAAAGATCAAAAACTTTCATAGTAGTTTAGGAAATGCGGGTTTCAGCGCAGTATATACATAAAAAATAGCAGTATAATATAAAAATAATTGAGAAAATAATCAGATTTTCCATGAAAAAAGTAGGTAAAAGAGCAGAAAAAGTTATATG
Organism: Eristalis arbustorum; assembly: GCA_916610145.1. Lineage (NCBI taxonomy): Eukaryota > Metazoa > Arthropoda > Insecta > Diptera > Syrphidae > Eristalis > Eristalis arbustorum. Next base: position 35,346 of record CAKAIZ010000088.1, on the reverse strand, counting down.
AAAAGAAGAAACTAGTAAAAATCACAGGAAAAAGTTGGCTAAAGATCAAAAACTTTCATAGTAGTTCAGGAAATGCGGGTTTCAGCGCAGTATATATATAAAAATAGCAGTATAATATAAAAATATTGAGAAAATAATCAGATTTTCCATGAAAAAAGTAGGTAAAAAGAGCAGAAAAAGTTATATGAAAAGAAGAAACTAGTAAAAATCACAGGAAAAAGTTGGTTTAAAGATCAAAAACTTTCATAGTAGTTTAGGAAATGCGGGTTTTCAGCGCAGTATATATACAAAAATAGCAGTTATAATATAAAAATATTGAGAAAAATAATCAGATTTTCCATGAAAAAAGTAGGTAAAAGAGCAGAAAAAGTTATATAAAAAGAAGAAACTAGTAAAAATGACAGGAAAAAGTGGTTAAAAGATCAAAAACTTTCATAGTAGTTAAGGAAATGCGGGTTTCAGCGCAGTATATAAATATAATATAAAAATATTGAGAAAATGATCAGATTTTCCATGAAAAAAGTAGGTAAAAGAGCAGAAAAAGTTATATGAAAAGAAGAAACTAGTAAAAATGACAGGAAAAAGTTGGTTAAAGATCAAAAACTTTCATAGTAGTTTAGGAAATGCGGGTTTCAGCGCAGTATATATATATGTAATATAAAAATATTGAGAAAATAATCAGACTTTGAATGAAAAAAGTAGGTAAAAGAGCAGAAAAAGTTATATGAAAAGAAGAAACTAGTAAAAATCACAGGAAAAAGTAGGTTAAAGATCAAAAACTTTCATAGTAGTTAAGGAAATGCGGGTTTCAGCGCAGTATATAAATATAATATAAAAATATTGAGAAAATTAACAGGTTTTCCATGAAAAAAGTAGGTAAAAGAGCAGAAAAAGTTATATGAAAAGAAGAAACTAGTAAAAATCACAGGAAAAAAGTTGGTTAAAGATCAACAACTTTCATAGTAGTTTAGGAAATGCGGGTTTCAGCGCAGTATATATATATGTAATATAAAAATATTGAGAAAATAATCAGATTTTCCATGAAAAAAGTAGGTAAAAGAGCAGAAAAAGTTATATGAAAAGAAGAAACTAGTAAAAATCACAGGAAAAAGTTGGTTAAAGATCAAAAACTTTCATAGTAGTTTAGGAAATGCGGGTTTCAGCGCAGTATATATATATGTAATATAAAAATATTGAGAAAATAATCAGACTTTGAATGAAAAAAGTAGGTAAAAGAGCAGATAAAGTTATATGAAAAGAAGAAACTAGTAAAAATCACAGGAAAAAGTTGGCTAAAGATCAAAAACTTTCATAGTAGTTCAGGAAATGCGGGTTTCAGCGCAGTGTATATATATAATATAAAAATATTGAGAAAATAATCAGATTTTCCATGAAAAAAGTAGGTAAAAGAGCAGAAAAAGTTATATGAAAAGAAGAAACTAGTAAAAATCACAGGAAAAAGTTGGTTAAAGATCAAAAACTTTCATAGTAGTTTAGGAAATGCGGGTTTCAGCGCAGTATATACATAAAAATAGCAGTATAATATAAAAATATTGAGAAAATATTCAGACTTTGAATGAAAAAAGTAGGTAAAAGAGCAGAAAAAGTTATATGAAAAGAAGAAACTAGTAAAAATCACAGGAAAAAGTTGGTTAAAGATCAAAAACTTTCATAGTAGTTTAGGAAATGCGGGTTTCAGCGCAGTATATACATAAAAATAGCAGTATAATATAAAAATATTGAGAAAATAATCAGATTTTCCATGAAAAAAGTAGGTAAAAGAGCAGAAAAAGTTATATGAAAAGAAGAAACTAGTAAAAATCACAGGAAAAAGTTGGTTAAAGATCAACAACTTTCATAGTAGTTAAGGAAATGCGGGTTTCAGCGCAGTATATATATATGTAATATAAAAATATTGAGAAAATAATCAGATTTTCCATGAAAAAAGTAGGTAAAAGAGCAGAAAAAGTTATATGAAAAGAAGAAACTAGTAAAAATGACAGGAAAAAGTTGGTTAAAGATCAAAAACTTTCATAGTAGTTAAGGAAATGCGGGTTTCAGCGCAGTATATATATATGTAATATAAAAATATTGAGAAAATAATCAGATTTTACATGAAAAAAGTAGGTAAAAGAGCAGAAAAAGTTATATGAAAAGAAGAAACTAGTAAAAATCACAGGAAAAAGTTGGTTAAAGATCAAAAACTTTCATAGTAGTTTAGGAAATGCGGGTTTCAGCGCAGTATATAAATATAATATAAAAATATTGAGAAAATAATCAGATTTTCCATGAAAAAAGTAGGTAAAAGAGCAGAAAAAGTTATATGAAAAGAAAAAACTAGTAAAAATCACAGTAAAAAGTTGGTTTAAGATCAAAAACTTTCATAGTAGTTTAGGAAATGCGGGTTTCAGCGCAGTATATATATATGTAATATAAAAATATTGAGAAAATAATCAGATTTTCCATGAAAAAAGTAGGTAAAAGAGCAGAAAAGTTATATGAAAAGAAGAAACTAGTAAGAATCACAGAAAAAAGTTGGTTAAAGATCAAAAACTTTCATAGTAGTTTAGGAAATGCGGGTTTCAGCGCAGTTTATACATAAAAATAGCAGTATAATATAAAAATATTGAGAAAATAATCAGACTTTGAATGAAAAAAGTAGGTAAAAGGGCAGAAAAAGTTATATGAAAAGAAGAAACTAGTAAAAATCACAGGAAATAGTTGGTTAAAGATCAAAAACTTTCATAGTAGTTTAGGAAAAGCGGGTTTCAGCGCAGTATATACATAAAAATAGCAGTATAATATAAAAATATTGAGAAAATAATCAGATTTTCCATGAAAAAAGTAGGTAAAAGAGCAGAAAAAGTTATATGAAAAGAAGAAAAATCACAGGAAAAAGTTGGCTTAAGATCAAAAACTTTCATAGTAGTCCAGGAAATGCAGGTTTCAGCGCAGTATATATATAAAAATAGCAGTATAATATACAAATATTGAGAAAATAATCAGATTTTCCATGAAAAAAGTAGGTAAAAGAGCAGAAAAAGTTATATGAAAAGAAGAAACTAGTAAAAATCACAGGAAAAAGTTGGTTAAAGATCAAAAACTTTCATAGTAGTTTAGGAAATGCGGGTTTCAGCGCAGTATATATATATGTAATATAAAAATATTGAGAAAATAATCAGATTTTCCATGAAAAAAGTAGGTAAAAGAGCAGAAAAAGTTATATGAAAAGAAGAAACTAGTAAAAATCACAGGAAAAAGTTGGTTAAAGATCAAAAACTTTCATAGTAGTTTAGGAAATGCGGGTTTCAGCGCAGTATATACATCAAAATAGCAGTATAATATTAAAATATTTAGAGAAAATAATCAGATTTTCCATGAAAAAAGTAGGTAAAAGAGCAGAAAAAGTTATATGAAAAGAAGAAACTAACTAAATCACAGGAAAAAGTTGGTTAAAGATCAAAAACTTTTATAGTAGTTCAGGAAATGCGGGTTTCAGCGCAGTATATATATATATAATATAAAAATATTGAGAAAATAATCAGACTTTGAATGAAAAAAGGAGGTAAAGGAGCAGAAAAAGTTATATGAAAAGAAGAAACTAGAAAAAATCACAGGAAAAAGTTGGTTAAAGATCAAAAACTTTCATAGTAGATTGAGAAATGCGGGTTACAGCGCAGTATATACATAAAAATAGCAGTATAATATAAAAATATTGAGAAAATAATCAGATTTTCCATGAAAAAAGTAGGTAAAAGAGCAGAAAAAGTTATATGAAAAAAAGAAACTAGTAAAAATCACAGGAAAAAGTTGGTTAAAGATCAAAAACTTTCATAATAGTTAAGGAAATGCGGGTTTCAGCGCAGTATATAAATATTATATTAAAATATTGAGAAAATAATCAGATTTTCCATGAAAAATGTAGGTAAAAGAGCAGAAAAAGTTATATGAAAAGAAGAAACTAGTAAAAATAAAAGGAAAAAGTTGGTTAAAGATCAAAAACTTTCATAGCAGTTTAGGAAATGCGGGTTTCAGCGCAGTATATACATAAAAATAGCAGTATAATATAAAAATATTGAGAAAATAATCAGACTTTGAATGGAAAAAGTAGGTAAAAGAGCAGAAAAAGTTATATGAAAAGAAGAAACTAGTAAAAAGCACAGGAAAAAGTTGGTTAAAGATCAAAAACTTTCATAGTAGTTTAGGAAATGCGGGTTTCAGCGCAGTATATACATAAAAATAGCAGTATAATATAAAAATATTGAGAAAATAATCAGATTTTCCATGAAAAAGTAGGTAAAAGAGCAGAAAAAGTTATATGAAAAGAAGAAACTAGTAAAAATCACAGGAAAAAGTTGGTTAAAGATCAAAAACTTTCATAGTAGTTTAGGAAATGCGGGTTTCAGCGCAGTATATATATAGTGTAATATAAAAATATTGAGAAATTAATCAGATTTTCCATGAAAAAAAGTAGGTAAAAGAGCAGAAAAAGTTATATGAAAAGAAGAAACTTGTAAAAATCACAGGAAAAAGTTGGTTAAAGATCAAAAACTTTCATAGTAGATTAGGAAATGCGGGTTTCAGCGCAGTATATACATAAAAATAGCAGTATAATATAAAAATATTGAGAAAATAATCAGATTTTCCATGAAAAAAGTAGGTAAAAGAGCAGAAAAAGTTATATGAAAAGAAGAAACTAGTAAAAATCGCAGGAAAAAGTTGGTTAAAGATCAAAAACTTTCATAGTAGTTAAGGAAATGCGGGTTTCAGCGCAGTATATAAATATTATATTAAAATATTGAGAAAATTATCAGATTTTCCATGAAAAATGTAGGTAAAAGAGCAGAAAAAGTTATATGAAAAGAAGAAACTAGTAAAAATAAAAGGAAAAAGTTGGTTAAAGATCAAAAACTTTCATAGTAGTTTAGGAAATGCGGGTTTCAGCGCAGTATATATATATGTAATATAAAAATATTGAGAAAATAATCAGATTTTCCATGAAAAAAGTAGGTAAAAGAGCAGAAAAAGTTATATGAAAAGAAGAAACTAGTAAAAATCACAGGAAAAAGTTGGTTAAAGATCAAAAACTTTCATAGTAGTTCAGGAAATGCGGGTTTCAGCGCAGTATATATATATATAATATAAAAATATTGAGAAAATAATCAGACTTTGAATGAAAAAAGTAGGTAAAAGAGCAGAAAAAGTTATATGAAAAGAAGAAACTAGAAAAAATCACAGGAAAAAGTTGGTTAAAGATCATAAACTTTCATAGTAGATTAGGAAATGCGGGTTTCAGCGCAATATATACTTAAAAATAGCAGTATAATATAAAAATATTGAGAAAATAATCAGATTTTCCATGAAAAAAGTAGGTAAAAGAGCAGAAAAAGTTATATGAAAAGAAGAAACTAGTAAAAATCACAGGAAAAAGTTGGTTAAAGATCAAAAACTTTCATAGTAGTTAAGGAAATGCGGGTAAGTTATAGAGAAGAAGAAACTAGTAAGAATAAAAGGAAAAAGTTGGTTAAAGATCAAAAACTTTCATAGTAGATTAGGAAATGCGGGTTTCAGCGCAGTATATACATAAAAATAGCAGTATAATATAAAAATATTGAGAAAATAATCAGATTTTCCATGAAAAAAGTAGGTAAAAGAGCAGAAAAAGTTATATGAAAAGAAGAAACTAGTAAAAATCACAGGAAAAAGTTGGTTAAAGATCAAAAACTTTCATAGTAGTTCAGGAAATGCGGGTTTCAGCGCAGTATATATATATAATATAAAAATATTGAGAAAATAATCAGATTTTCCATGAAAAAAGTAGGTAAAAGAGCAGAAAAAGTTATATGAAAAGAAGAAACTAGTAAAAATCACAGGAAAAAGTTGGTTAAAGATCAAAAACTTTCATAGTAGTTTAGGAAATGCGGGTTTCAGCGCAGTATATATATATGTAATATAAAAATATTGAGAAAATAATCAGACTTTGAATGAAAAAAGTAGGTAAAAGAGCAGAAAAAGTTATATGAAAAGAAGAAACTAGTAAAAATCGCAGGAAAAAGTTGGTTAAAGATCAAAAACTTTCATAGTAGTTTAGGAAATGCGGGTTTCAGCGCAGTATATAAATATTATATTAAAATATTGAGAAAATTATCAGATTTTCCATGAAAAATGTAGGTAAAAGAGCAGAAAAAGTTATATGAAAAGAAGAAACTAGTAAAAATCGCAGGAAAAAGTTGGTTAAAGATCAAAAACTTTCATAGTAGTTTAGGAAATGCGGGTTTCAGCGCAGTATATATATATGTAATATAAAAATATTGAGAAAAGAATCAGATTTTCCATGAAAAAAGTAGGTAAAAGAGCAGAAAAAGTTATATGAAAAGAAGAAACTAGTAAAAATCACAGGAAAAAGTTGGTTAAAGATCAAAAACTTTCATAGTAGTTTAGGAAATGCGGGTTTCAGCGCAGTATATATATATATGTAATATAAAAATATTGAGAAAATAATCAGATTTTCCATGAAAAAAGTAGGTAAAAGAGCAGAAAAAGTTATATGAAAAGAAGAAACTAGTAAAAATCACAGGAAAAGGTTGGTTAAAGATCAAAAACTTTCATAGTAGTTCAGGAAATGCGGGTTTCAGCGCAGTATATATATATATAATATAAAAATATTGAGAAAATAATCAGACTTTGAATGAAAAAAGTAGGTAAAAGAGCAGAAAAAGTTATATGAAAAGAAGAAACTAGTAAAAATCACAGGAAAAAGTTGGTTAAAGATCAAAAACTTTCATAGTAGTTTAGGAAATGCGGGTTTCAGCGCAGTATATATATAGTGTAATATAAAAATATTGAGAAATTAATCAGATTTTCCATGAAAAAAGTAGGTAAAAGAGCAGAAAAAGTTATATGAAAAGAAGAAAGTAGTAAAAATTACAGGAAAAAGTTGGTTTAAAGATCAAAAACTTTCATAGTAGATTAGGAAATGCGGGTTTCAGCGCAGTATATACATAAAAATAGCAGTATAATATAAAAATATTGAGAAAATAATCAGATTTTCCATGAAAAAAGTAGGTAAAAGAGCAGAAAAAGTTATATGAAAAGAAGAAACTAGTAAAAATCGCAGGAAAAAGTTGGTTAAAGATCAAAAACTTTCATAGTAGTTAAGGAAATGCGGGTTTCAGCGCAGTATATAAATATTATATTAAAATATTGAGAAAATTATCAGATTTTCCATGAAAAATGTAGGTAAAAGAGCAGAAAAAGTTATATGAAAAGAAGAAACTAGTAAAAATAAAAGGAAAAAGTTGGTTAAAGATCAAAAACTTTCATAGTAGTTTAGGAAATGCGGGTTTCAGCGCAGTATATATATATGTAATATAAAAATATTGAGAAAATAATCAGATTTTCCATGAAAAAAGTAGGTAAAAGAGCAGAAAAAGTTATATGAAAAGAAGAAACTAGTAAAAATCACAGGAAAAAGTTGGTTAAAGATCAAAAACTTTCATAGTAGTTCAGGAAATGCGGGTTTCAGCGCAGTATATATATATATAATATAAAAATATTGAGAAAATAATCAGACTTTGAATGAAAAAAGTAGGTAAAAGAGCAGAAAAAGTTATATGAAAAGAAGAAACTAGAAAAAATCACAGGAAAAAAGTTGGTTAAAGATCAAAAACTTTCATAGTAGTTTAGGAAATGCGGGTTTCAGCGCAGTATATACATAAAAATAGCAGTATAATATAAAAATATTGAGAAAATAATCAGATTTTCCATGAAAAAAGTAGGTAAAAGAGCAGAAAAAGTAATATGAAAAGAAGAAACTAGTAAAAATCACAGGAAAAAGTTGGTTAAAGATCAAAAACTTTCATAGTAGTTTAGGAAATGCGGGTTTCAGCGCAGTATATATAAAGTGTAATATAAAAATATTGAGAAATTAATCAGATTTTCCATGAAAAAAGTAGGTAAAAGAGCAGAAAAAGTTATATGAAAAGAAGAAACTTGTAAAAATCACAGGAAAAAGTCGGTTAAAGATCAAAAACTTTCATAGTAGATTAGGAAATGCGGGTTTCAGCGCAGTATATACATAAAAATAGCAGTATAATATAAAAATATTGAGAAAATAATCAGATTTTCCATGAAAAAAAGTAGGTAAAAGAGCAGAAAAAGTTATATGAAAAGAAGAAACTAGTAAAAATCACAGGAAAAAGTAGGTTAAAGATCAAAAACTTTCATAGTAGTTAAGGAAATGCGGGTTTCAGCGCAGTATATAAATATTATATTAAAATATTGAGAAAATTATCAGATTTTCCATGAAAAATGTAGGTAAAAGAGCAGAAGAAGTTATATGAAAAGAAGAAACTAGTAAAATTCACAGGAAAAAGTTGGTTAAAGATCAAAAACTTTCATAGTAGTTTAGGAAATGCGGGTTTCAGCGCAGTATATACATAAAAATAGCAGTATAATATAAAAATATTGAGAAATTAAAAATCACAGTAAAAAGTTGGTTAAAGATCAAAAACTTTCATAGTAGTTTAGGAAATGCGGGTTTCAGCGCAGTATATATATATGTAATATAAAAATATTGAGAAAATAATCAGATTTTCCATGAAAAAAGTAGGTAAAAGAGCAGAAAAAAGTTATATGAAAAGAAGAAACTAGTAAAAATCACAGGAAAAAGTTGGTTAAAGATCAAAAACTTTCATAGTAGTTCAGGAAATGCGGGTTTCAGCGCAGTATATATATATATATATATATAAAAATATTGAGAAAATAATCAGACTTTGAATGAAAAAAGTAGGTAAAAGAGCAGAAAAAGTTATATGAAAAGAAGAAACTAGAAAAAATCACAGGAAAAAGTTGGTTAAAGATCAAAAACTTTCATAGTAGTTTAGGAAATGCGGGTTTCAGCGCAGTATATACATAAAAATAGCAGTATAATATAAAAATATTGAGAAAATAATCAGATTTTCCATGAAAAAGTAGGTAAAAGAGCAGAAAAAGTAATATGAAAAGAAGAAACTAGTAAAAATCACAGGAAAAAGTTGGTTAAAGATCAAAAACTTTCATAGTAGTTTAGGAAATGCGGGTTTCAGCGCAGTATATATAAAGTGTAATATAAAAATATTGAGAAATTAATCAGATTTTCCATGAAAAAAGTAGGTAAAAGAGCAGAAAAAGTTATATGAAAAGAAGAAACTTGTAAAAATCACAGGAAAAAGTCGGTTAAAGATCAAAAACTTTCATAGTAGATTAGGAAATGCGGGTTTCAGCGCAGTATATACATAAAAATAGCAGTATAATATAAAAATATTGAGAAAATAATCAGATTTTCCATGAAAAAAAGTAGGTAAAAGAGCAGAAAAAGTTATATGAAAAGAAGAAACTAGTAAAAATCACAGGAAAAAGTAGGTTAAAGATCAAAAACTTTCATAGTAGTTAAGGAAATGCGGGTTTCAGCGCAGTATATAAATATTATATTAAAATATTGAGAAAATTATCAGATTTTCCATGAAAAATGTAGGTAAAAGAGCAGAAGAAGTTATATGAAAAGAAGAAACTAGTAAAATTCACAGGAAAAAGTTGGTTAAAGATCAAAAACTTTCATAGTAGTTTAGGAAATGCGGGTTTCAGCGCAGTATATACATAAAAATAGCAGTATAATATAAAAATATTGAGAAAATAATCAGACTTTGAATGAAAAAAGTAGGTAAAAGAGCAGGAAAAGTTATATGAAAAGAAGAAACTTGTAAAAATCACAGGAAAAAGTTGGTTAAAGATCAAAAACTTTCATAGTAGATTAGGAAATGCGGGTTTCAGCGCAGTATATACATAAAAATAGCAGTATAATATAAAAATATTGAGAAAATAATCAGATTTTCCATGAAAAAAGTAGGTAAAAGAGCAGAAAAAGTTATATGAAATGAAGAAACTAGTAAACATCACAGGAAAAAGTTGGTTAAAGATCAAAAATCTTTCATAGTAGTTAAGGAAATGCGGGCTTCAGCGCAGTATATAAATATAATATAAAAATATTGAGAAAATTATCAGATTTTCCATGAAAAATGTAGGTAAAAGAGCAGAAAAAGTTATATGAAAAGAAGAAACTAGTAAAAATAAAAGGAAAAAGTTGGTTAAAGATCAAAAACTTTCATAGTAGTTTAGGAAATGCGGGTTTCAGCGCAGTAAATATATATGTAATATAAAAATATTGAGAAAAGAATCAGATTTTCCATGAAAAAAGTAGGTAAAAGAGCAGAAAAAGTTATATGAAAAGAAGAAACTAGTAAAAATCACAGGAAAAAGTTGGTTAAAGATCAAAAACTTTCATAGTAGTTTGGGAAATGCGGGTTTCAGCGCAGTATATATACAAAAATAGCAGTATAATATAAAAATATTGAGAAATTAATCAGATTTTCCATGAAAAAAGTAGGTAAAAGAGCAGAAAAAGTTATATGAAAAGAAGAAACTAGTAAAAATCACGCAGGTTTCAGCGCAGTATAGACATAAAACTAGCAGTATAATATACAAATATTGAGAAAATAATCAGATTTTCCATGAAAAAAGTAGGTAAAAGAGCAGAAAATGTTATATGAAAAGAAGAAACTAGTAAAAATCACAGGAAAAAGTTGGTTAAAGATCAAAAACTTTCATAGTAGTTTAGGAAATGCGGGTTTCAGCGCAGTATATACATAAAAATAGCAGTATAATATACAAATATTGAGAAAATAATCAGACTTTGAATGAAAAAAGTAGGTAAAAGAGCAGAAAAAGTTATATGAAAAGAAGAAACTAGTAAAAATCACAGAAAAAAGTTGGTTAAAGATCAAAAACTTTCATAGTAGTTTAGGAAATGCGGGTTTCAGCGCAGTATATATATATATGTAATATAAAAATATTGAGAAAATAATCAGATTTTCCATGAAAAAAGTAGGTAAAAGAGCAGAAAAAGTTATATGAAAAGAAGAAACTAGTAAAAATCACAGGAAAAAGTTGGTTAAAGATCAACAACTTTCATAGTAGTTTAGGAAAATGGCGGGTTTCAGCGCAGTATATAAATATAATATAAAAATATTGAGAAAATTATCAGATTTTCCATGAAAAATGTAGGTAAAAGAGCAGAAAAAGTAATATGAAATGAAGAAACTAGGGTTTCAGCGCTAGTAAAAATGACAGGAAAAAGTTGGTTAAAGATCAAAAACTTTCATAGTAGTTTAGGAAATGCGGGTTTCAGCGCAGTATATACATAAAAATAGCAGTATAATATAAAAATATTGAGAAAATAATCAGACTTTGAATGAAAAAAGTAGGTAAAAGAGCAGAAAAAGTTATATGAAAAGAAGAAACTAGTAAAAATCACAGGAAAAAGTTGGTTAAAGATCAACAATGAAGAAACTAGTAAAAATCACAGGAAAAAGTTGGTTAAAGATCAAAAACTTTCATAGTAGTTTGGGAAATGCGGGTTTCAGCGCAGTATATATACAAAAATAGCAGTATAATATAAAAATATTGAGAAATTAATCAGATTTTCCATAAAAAAAGTAGGTAAAAGAGCAGAAAAAGTTATATGAAAAGAAGAAACTAGTAAAAATCACAGGCAAAAGTTGGTTAAAGATCAAAAAGTTTCATAGTAGTATAGGAAATGCGGGTTTCAGCGCAGTATATACACAAAAATAGCAGTATAATATTAAAATATTGAGAAAATAGTCGGATTTTCCGTGAAAAAAGTAGGTAAAAGAGCAGAAAAAGTTATATGAAAAGAAGAAACTAGTAAAAATCACAGGAAAAAGTTGGTTAAAGATCAACAATGAAGAAACTAGTAAAAATCACAGGAAAAAGTTGGTTAAAGATCAAAAACTTTCATAGTAGTTTAGGAAATGCGGGTTTCAGCGCAGTATATATATATGTAATATAAAAATATTGAGAAATTAATCAGACTTTGAATGAAAAAGGAAGTTAAAGGAGCAGAAAAAGTTATATGAAAAGAAGAAACTAGTAAAAATCACAGGAAAAAGTTGGTTAAAGATCAAAAACTTTCATAGTAGTTAAGGAAATGCGGGTTTCAGCGCAGTATATATATATAATATAAAAATATTGAGAAAATAATCAGATTTTCCATGAAAAAGTAGGTAAAAGAGCAGAAAAAGTTATATGAAAAGAAGAAACTAGTAAAAATCACAGGAAAAAGTTGGTTAAAGATCAAAAACTTTCATAGTAGTTTAGGAAATGCGGGTTTCAGCGCAGTATATATATAAAAATAGCAGTATAATATAAGAATATTGAGAAAATAATCAGATTTTCCATGAAAAAAGTAGTAAAAGAGCAGAAAAAGTTATATGAAAAGAAGAAACTAGTAAAAATCACAGGAAAAAGTTGGTTAAAGATCAAAAACTTTCATAGTAGTATAGGAAATGCGGGTTTCAGCGCAGTATATATATAAAAATAGCAGTATAATATAAGAATATTGAGAAAATAATCAGATTTTCCATGAAAAAAGTAGGTAAAAGAGCAGAAAAAGTTATATGAAAAGAAGAAACTAGTAAAAATGACAGGAAAAAGTTGGTTAAAGATCAAAAACTTTCATAGTAGTTTAGGAAATGCGGGTTTCAGCGCAGTATAGACATAAAACTAGCAGTATAATATACAAATATTGAGAAAATAATCAGATTTTCCATGAAAAAAGTAGGTAAAAGAGCAGAAAAAGTTATATGAAAAGAAGAAACTAGTAAAAATCACAGGAAAAAGTTGGTTAAAGATCAAAAACTTTCATAGTAGTTTAGGAAATGCGGGTTTCAGCGCAGTATATACATAAAAATAGCAGTATAATATAAAAATATTGAGAAAATAATCAGACTTTGAATGAAAAAAAGTAGGTAAAAGAGCAGAAAAAGTTATATGAAAAGAAGAAACTAGTAAAAATCACAGGAAAAAGTTGGTTAAAGATCAACAACTTTCATAGTAGTTTAGGAAATGCGGGTTTCAGCGCAGTATATACATAAAAATAGCAGTATAATATAAGAATATTGAGAAAATAATCAGATTTTCCATGAAAAATGTAGGTAAAAGAGCAGAAAAAGTAATATGAAATGAAGAAACTAGTAAAAATCACAGGAAAAAGTTGGTTAAAGATCAAAAACTTTCATAGTAGTTTGGGAAATGCGGGTTTCAGCGCAGTATATATACAAAAATAGCAGTATAATATAAAAATATTGAGAAATTAATCAGATTTTCCATGAAAAAAGTAGGTAAAAGAGCAGAAAAAGTTATATGAAAAGAAGAAACTAGTAAAAATCACAAGAAAAAGTTGGTTAAAGATCAAAAAGTTTCATAGTAGTATAGGAAATGCGGGTTTCAGCGCAGTATATACACAAAAATAGCAGTATAATATTAAAATATTGAGAAAATAGTCGGATTTTCCGTGAAAAAAGTAGGTAAAAGAGCAGAAAAAGTTATATGAAAAGAAGAAACTAGTAAAAATTACAGGAAAAAGTTGGTTAAAGATCAGTAGTTTAGGAAATGCGGGTTTCAGCGCAGTATATATATATGTAATATAAAAATATTGAGAAATTAATCAGACTTTGAATGAAAAAAGTAGGTAAAAGAGCAGAAAAAGTTATATGAAAAGAAGAAACTAGTAAAAATCCACAGGAAAAAGTTGGTTAAAGATCAAAAACTTTCATAGTAGTTAAGGAAATGCGGGTTTTCAGCGCAGTATATATATATAATATAAAAATATTGAGAAAATAATCAGATTTTCCATGAAAAAGTAGGTAAAAGAGCAGAAAAAGTTATATGAAAAGAAGAAACTAGTAAAAATCACAGGAAAAAGTTGGTTAAAGATCAAAAACTTTCATAGTAGTTTAGGAAATGCGGGTTTCAGCGCAGTATATATATAAAAAATAGCAGTATAATATAAAAATATTGAGAAAATAATCAGATTTTCCATGAAAAAAGTTGGTAAAAGAGCAGAAAAAGTTATATGAAAAGAAGAAACTAGTAAAAATGACAGGAAAAAGTTGGTTAAAGATCAAAAACTTTCATAGTAGTTTAGGAAATGCGGGTTTCAGCGCAGTATATATATATGTAATATAAAAATATTGAGAAAAAAATCAGATTTTCCATGAAAAAAGTAGGTAAAAGAGCAGAAAAAGTTATATGAAAAGAAGAAACTAGTAAAAATGACAGGAAAAAGTTGGTTAAAGATCAAAAACTTTCATAGTAGTTTAGGAAATGCGGGTTTCAGCGCAGTATATATATATGTAATATAAAAATATTGAGAAAATAATCAGATTTTCCATGAAAAAAGTAGGTAAAAGAGCAGAAAAAGTTATATGAAAAGAAGAAACTAGTAAAAATGACAGGAAAAAGTTGGTTAAAGATCAAAAACTTTCATAGTAGTTTAGGAAATGCGGGTTTCAGCGCAGTATATATATGTAATATAAAAATATTGAGAAAATAATCAGATTTTCCATGAAAAAAGTAGGTAAAAGAGCAGAAAAAGTTATATGAAAAGAAGAAACTAGTAAAAATGACAGGAAAAAGTTGGTTAAAGATCTAAAACTTTCATAGTAGTTTAGGAAATGCGGGTTTCAGCGCAGTATATACATAAAAATAGCAGTATAATATAAAAATATTGAGAAAATAATCAGATTTTCCATGAAAAAAAGTAGGTAAAAGAGCAGAAAAAGTTATATGAAAAGAAGAAACTAGTAAAAAATCACAGGAAAAAAGTTGGTTAAAGATCAAAAACTTTCATAGTAGTTTAGGAAATGCGGGTTTCAGCGCAGTTATATATATAAAAATAGCAGTATAATATAAGAATATTGAGAAAATAATCAGATTTTCCATGAAAAAAGTAGGTAAAAAGAGCAGAAAAAGTTATATGAAAAGAAGAAACTAGTAAAAATCACAGGAAAAAAGTTGGTTAAAGATCAAAAACTTTCATAGTAGTTTAGGAAATGCGGGATTCACCGCAGTATATACATAAAAATAGCAGTATATTATAAAAATATTGAGAAAATAATCAGATTTTCCCTGAAAAAAGTAGGTAAAAGAGCAGAAAAAGTTATATGAAAAGAAGAAACTAGTAAAAATTACAGGAAAAAGTTGGTTAAAGATCAAAAACTTTCATAGTAGTTTAGGAAATGCGGGTTTCAGCGCAGTATATACATAAAAATAGCAGTATAATATAAAAATATTGAGAAAATAATCAGATTTTCCATGAAAAAAGTAGGTAAAAGAGCAGACAAAGTTATATGAAAAGAAGAAACTAGTAAAAATCACAGGAAAAAGTTGGTTAAAGATCAAAAACTTTCATAGTAGTTTAGGAAATGCGGGTTTCAGCGCAGTATATAAATATTATAATAAAATATTGAGAAAATTATCAGATTTTCACAGGAAAAAGTTGATTAAAGATCAAAAACTTTCATAGTAGTTAAGGAAATGCGGGTTTCAGCGCAGTATATACATAAAAATATTAGTATAATATAAAAATATTGAGAAAATAATCAGATTTTCCATGAAAAAAGTAGGTAAAAGAGCAGAAAAAGTTATATGAAAAAGAAGAAACTAGTAAAAATCACAGGAAAAAGTTGGTTAAAGATCAACAACTTTCATAGTAGTTTAGGAAATGCGGGTTTCAGCGCAGTATATATATAAAAATAGCAGCATAATATAAAAATATTGAGAAAATTATGAGATTTTCCATGAAAAAAGTAGGTAAAAGAGCAGAAAAAGTTATATGAAAAGAAGAAACTAGTAAAAATCACAGGAAAAAAATGGTTAAAGATCAAAAACTTTCATAGTAGTTTAGGAAATGCGGGTTTCAGCGCAGTATATATATAAAAATAGCAGTATCATATAAAAATATTGAGAAAATAATCAGATTTTCCATGAAAAAAGTAGGTAAAAGAGCAGAAAAAGTTATATGAAAAGAAGAAACTAGTAAAAATGACAGGAAAAAGTTGGTTAAAGATCAAAAACTTTCATAGTAGTTAAGGAAATGCGGGTTTCAGCGCAGTATATAAATATTATATTAAAATATTGAGAAAATAATCAGATTTTCCATGAAAAAAAGTGGGTAAAAGAGCAGAAAAAGTTATATGAAAAGAAGAAACTAGTAAAAATCACAGGAAAGAGTTGGTAAAAGATCAAAAACTTTCATAGTAGTTTAGGAAATGCGGGTTTCAGCGCAGTATATACATAAATATAGCAGTATAATATAAAAATATTGAGAAAATAATCAGATTTTCCATGAAAAAAGTAGGTAAAAGAGCAGAAAAAGTTATATGAAAAGAAGAAACTAGTAAAAATCACAGGAAAAAATTGGTTAAAGATCAAAAACTTTCAAAGTAGTTAAGGAAATGCGGGTTTCAGCACAGTATATATATATATATAATATAAAAATATTGAGAAAATAATCAGATTTTCCATGAAAAAAGTAGGTAAAAGAGCAGAAAAAGTTATATGAAAGGAAGAAACTAGTATAAATCACAGGAAAAAGTTGGTTAATGATCAAAAACCTTGTATAGTAGTTAAGGAAATGCGGGTTTCAGCGCAGTATATAAATATTATATTAAAATATTGAGAAAATAATCAGATTTTCCATGAAAAAAGTAGGTAAAAGAGCAGAAAAAATTATATGAAAAGAAGAAACTAGTAAAAATCACAGGAAAAAGTTGGTTAAAGATCAATAACTTTCATAGTAGTTTAGGAAATGCAGGTTTCAGCGCAGTATATACATAAAAAAAGCAGTATAATATAAAAATATTGAGAAAATAATCAGATTTTCCATGAAAAAAGTAGGTAAAAGAGCAGAAAAAGTTATATGAAAAGAAGAAACTAGTAAAAATCACAGGAAAAAGTTGGTTAAAGATCAAAAACTTTCATAGTAGTTAAGGAAATGCCGGTTTCAGCGCAGTATATAAATATTATATTAAATATTGAGAAAATTATCAGATTTTCCATGAAAAAAGTAGGTAAAAGAGCAGAAAAAGTTATATGAAAAGAAGAAACTAGTAAAAATCACAGGAAAAAGTTGGTTAAAGATCAAACACTTTCATAGTAGTTAAGGAAATGCGGGTTTCAGCGCAGTATATAAATATTATATTAAAATATTGAGAAAATAATCAGATTTTCCATGAAAAAAAGTAGGTAAAAGAGCAGAAAAAGTTATATGAAAAGAAGAAACTAGTAAAAATCACAGGAAAGAGTTGGTAAAAAGATCAAAAACTTTCATAGTAGTTTAGGAAAATGCGGGTTTCAGCGCAGTATATACATAAAAATAGCAGTATAATATAAAAATATTGAGAAAATAATCAGATTTTCCATGAAAAAAAGTAGGTAAAAGAGCAGAAAAAGTTATATGAAAAGAAGAAACTAGTAAAAATCACAGGAAAAAAATTGGTTAAAGATCAAAAACTTTCAAAGTAGTTAAGGAAATGCGGGTTTCAGCACAGTATAATATATATATATAATATATAAAAATATTGAGAAAATAATCAGATTTTCCATGAAAAAAGTAGGTAAAAGAGCAGAAAAAGTTATATGAAAAGAAGAAACTAGTATGAATCACAGGAAAAAGTTGGTTAATGATCAAAAACTTTGTATAGTAGTTAATGAAATGCGGGTTTCAGCGCAGTATATAAATATTATATTAAAATATTGAGAAAATTATCAGATTTTCCATGAAAAAAGTAGGTAAAAGAGCAGAAAAAGTTATATGAAAAGAAGAAACTAGTAAAAATCACAGGAAAAAGTTGGTTAAAGATCAATAACTTTCATAGTAGTTTAGGAAATGCAGGTTTCAGCGCAGTATATACATAAAAATAGCAGTATAATATAAAAATATTGAGAAAATAATCAGATTTTCCATGAAAAAAGTAGGTAAAAGAGCAGAAAAAGTTATATGAAAAGAAGGAACTAGTAAAAATCACAGGAAAAAGTTGGCTAAAGATCAAAAACGTTCATAGTAGTCCAGGAAATGCGGGTTTCAGCGCAGTATATATATATGTAATATAAAAATATTGAGAAAATAATCAGACTTTGAATGAAAAAAGTAGGTAAAAGAGCAGAAAAAGTTATATGAAAAGAAGAAACTAGTAAAAATCACAGGAAAAAGTTGGTTAAAGATCAAAAACTTTCATAGTAGTTAAGGAAATGCGGGTTTCAGCGCAGTATATATATATGTAATATAAAAATATTAAAAGAGCAGAAAAAGTTATATGAAAAGAAGAAACTAGTAAAAATCACAGGAAAAAGTTGGTTAAAGATCAAAAACTTTCATAGTAGTTAAGGAAATGCGGGTTTCAGCGCAGTATATATATATGTAATACAAAAATATTGAGAAAATAATCAGATTTTCCATGAAAAAAGAAGTAAAAGAGCAGAAAAAGTTATATGAAAAGAAGAAACTAGTAAAAATCACAGGAAAAAGTTGGTTAAAGATCAAAAACTTTTATAGTAGCTTAGGAAATGCGGGTTTCAGCGCAGTATATACATAAAAATAGCAGTATAATATAAAAATATTGAGAAAATAATCAGATTTTCCATGAAAAAAGTAGGTAAAAGAGCAGAAAAAGTTATATGAAAAGAAGGAACTAGTAAAAATCACAGCAAAAAGTTGGTTAAAGATCAAAAACTTTCATAGTAGTTCAGGAAATGCGGGTTTCAGCGCAGTATATATATATATAATATAAAAATTTTGAGAAAATAATCAGACTTTGAATGAAAAAAGTAGGTAAAAGAGCAGAAAAAGTTATATGAAAAGAAGAAACTAGAAAAAATCACAGGAAAAAGTTGGTTAAAGATCAAAAACTTTCATAGTAGTTTAGGAAATGCGGGTTTCAGCGCAGTATATACATAAAAATAGCAGTATAATATAAAAATATTGAGAAAATAATCAGATTTTCCATGAAAAAAGTAGGTAAAAGAGCAGAAAAAGTTATATGAAAAGAAGAAACTAGTAAAAATCACAGGAAAAAGTTGGTTAAAGATCAAAAACTTTCATAGTAGTTTAGGAAATGCGGGTTTCAGCGCAGTATATATATAGTGTAATATAAAAATATTGAGAAATTAATCAGATTTTCCATGAAAAAAGTAGGTAAAAGAGCAGAAAAAGTTATATGAAAAGAAGAAACTAGTAAAAATAACAGGAAAAAGTTGGTTAAAGATCAAAGACTTTCATAGTAGATTAGGAAATGCGGGTTTCAGCGCAGTATATACATAAAAATAGCAGTATAATATAAAAATATTGAGAAAATAATCAGATTTTCCATGAAAAAAGTAGGTAAAAGAGCAGAAAAAGTTATATGAAAAGAAGAAACTAGTAAAAATCACAGGAAAAAGTTGGTTTAAGATCAAAAACTTTCATAGTAGTTAAGGAAATGCGGGTTTCAGCGCAGTATATAAATACTATATTAAAATATTGAGAAAATTATCAGATTTTCCATGAAAAATGTAGGTAAAAGAGCAGAAAAAGTTATATGAAAAGAAGAAACTAGTAAAAATAAAAGGAAAAAGTTGGTTAAAGATCAAAAACTTTCATAGTAGTTTAGGAAATGCGGGTTTCAGCGCAGTATATATATATGTAATATAAAAATATTGAGAAAAGAATCAGATTTTCAATGAAAAAAGTAGGTAAAAGAGCAGAAAAAGTTATATGAAAAGAAGAAACTAGTAAAAATCACAGGAAAAAGTTGGTTAAAGATCAAAAACTTTCATAGTAGTTTGGGAAATGCGGGTTTCAGCGCAGTATATATACAAAAATAGCAGTATAATATAAAAATATTGAGAAATTAATCAGATTTTCCATGAAAAAAGTAGGTAAAAGAGCAGAAAAAGTTATATGAAAAGAAGAAACTAGTAAAAATCACAGGAAAAAGTTGGTTAAAGATCAAAAACTTTCATAGTAGTCTAGGAAATGCGGGTTTCAGCGCAGTATATACATAAAAATAGCAGTATAATACAAAAATATTGAGAAAATAATCAGACTTTGAATGAAAAAAGTAGGTAAAAGAGCAGAAAAAGTTATATGAAAAGAAGAAACTAGTAAAAATCACAGGAAAAAGTTGGTTAAAGATCAAAAACTTTCATAGTAGTTTAGGAAATGCGGGTTTCAGCGCAGTATATATATATGTAATATAAAAATATTGAGAAAATAATCAGATTTTCCATGAAAAAAGTAGGTAAAAGAGCAGAAAAAGTTATATGAAAAGAAGAAACTAGTAAAAATGACAGGAAAAAGTTGGTTAAAGATCAAAAACTTTCATAGTAGTTTAGGAAATGCGGGTTTCAGCGCAGTATATATATATGTAATATAAAAATATTGAGAAAATAATCAGATTTTCCATGAAAAAAGTAGGTAAAAGAGCAGAAAAAGTTATATGAAAAGAAGAAACTAGTAAAAATCACAGGAAAAAGTTGGTTAAAGATCAAAAACTTTCATAGTAGTTTAGGAAATGCGGGTTTCAGCGCAGTATATACACAAAAATAGTAGTATAATATTAAAATATTGAGAAAATAGTCGGATTTTCCGTGAAAAAAGTAGGTAAAAGAGCAGAAAAAGTTATATGAAAAGAAGAAACTAGTAAAAATGACAGGAAAAAGCTGGTTAAAGATCAAAAACTTTCATAGTAGTTTAGGAAATGCGGGTTTCAGCGCAGTATATATATAGTGTAATATAAAAATATTGAGAAATTAATCAGATTTTCCATGAAAAAAGTAGGTAAAAGAGCAGAAAAAAGTTATATGAAAAGAAGAAACTAGTAAAAATAACAGGAAAAAGTTGGTTAAAGATCAAAGACTTTCATAGTAGATTAGGAAATGCGGGTTTCAGCGCAGTATATACATAAAAATAGCAGTATAATATAAAAATATTGAGAAAATAATCAGATTTTCCATGAAAAAAGTAGGTAAAAGAGCAGAAAAAGTTATATGAAAAGAAGAAACTAGTAAAAATCACAGGAAAAAGTTGGTTTAAGATCAAAAACTTTCATAGTAGTTAAGGAAATGCGGGTTTCAGCGCAGTATATAAATACTATATTAAAATATTGAGAAAATTATCAGATTTTCCATGAAAAATGTAGGTAAAAGAGCAGAAAAAGTTATATGAAAAGAAGAAACTAGTAAAAATAAAAGGAAAAAGTTGGTTAAAGATCAAAAACTTTCATAGTAGTTTAGGAAATGCGGGTTTCAGCGCAGTATATATATATGTAATATAAAAATATTGAGAAAAGAATCAGATTTTCAATGAAAAAAGTAGGTAAAAGAGCAGAAAAAGTTATATGAAAAGAAGAAACTAGTAAAAATCACAGGAAAAAGTTGGTTAAAGATCAAAAACTTTCATAGTAGTTTGGGAAATGCGGGTTTCAGCGCAGTATATATACAAAAATAGCAGTATAATATAAAAATATTGAGAAATTAATCAGATTTTCCATGAAAAAAGTAGGTAAAAGAGCAGAAAAAGTTATATGAAAAGAAGAAACTAGTAAAAATCACAGGAAAAAGTTGGTTAAAGATCAAAAACTTTCATAGTAGTCTAGGAAATGCGGGTTTCAGCGCAGTATATACATAAAAATAGCAGTATAATACAAAAATATTGAGAAAATAATCAGACTTTGAATGAAAAAAGTAGGTAAAAGAGCAGAAAAAGTTATATGAAAAGAAGAAACTAGTAAAAATCACAGGAAAAAGTTGGTTAAAGATCAAAAACTTTCATAGTAGTTTAGGAAATGCGGGTTTCAGCGCAGTATATATATATATGTAATATAAAAATATTGAGAAAATAATCAGATTTTCCATGAAAAAAGTAGGTAAAAGAGCAGAAAAAGTTATATGAAAAGAGAAACTAGTAAAAATCACAGGAAAAAGTTGGTTAAAGATCAACAACTTTCATAGTAGTTTAGGAAATGCGGGTTTCAGCGCAGTATATAAATATAATATAAAAATATTGAGAAAATTATCAGATTTTCCATGAAAAATGTAGGTAAAAGAGCAGAAAAAGTTATATGAAAAGAAGAAACTAGTAAAAATGACAGGAAAAAGTTGGTTAAAGATCAAAAACTTTCATAGTAGTTTAGGAAATGCGGGTTTCAGCGCAGTATATATATATGTAATATAAAAATATTGAGAAAATAATCAGATTTTCCATGAAAAAAGTAGGTAAAAGAGCAGAAAAAGTTATATGAAAAGAAGAAACTAGTAAAAATCACAGGAAAAAGTTGGTTAAAGATCAAAAACTTTCATAGTAGTTTAGGAAATGCGGGTTTCAGCGCAGTATATACACAAAAATAGTAGTATAATATTAAAATATTGAGAAAATAGTCGGATTTTCCGTGAAAAAAGTAGGTAAAAGAGCAGAAAAAAGTTATATGAAAAGAAGAAACTAGTAAAAATGACAGGAAAAAGCTGGTTAAAGATCAAAAAACTTTCATAGTAGTTTAGGAAATGCGGGTTTCAGCGCAGTATATATATATAGTGTAATATAAAAATATTGAGAAATTAATCAGATTTTCCATGAAAAAAGTAGGTAAAAGAGCAGAAAAAGTTATATGAAAAGAAGAAACTAGTAAAAATAACAGGAAAAAGTTGGTTAAAGATCAAAGACTTTCATAGTAGATTAGGAAATGCGGGTTTCAGCGCAGTATATACATAAAAATAGCAGTATAATATAAAAATATTGAGAAAATAATCAGATTTTCCATGAAAAAAGTAGGTAAAAGAGCAGAAAAAGTTATATGAAAAGAAGAAACTAGTAAAAATCACAGGAAAAAGTTGGATAAAGATCAAAAACTTTCATAGTAGTTAAGGAAATGCGGGTTTCAGCGCAGTATATAAATACTATATTAAAATATTGAGAAAATTATCAGATTTTCCATGAAAAATGTAGGTAAAAGAGCAGAAAAAGTTATATGAAAAGAAGAAACTAGTAAAAATAAAAGGAAAAAGTTGGTTAAAGATCAAAAACTTTCATAGTAGTTTAGGAAATGCGGGTTTCAGCGCAGTATATATATATGTAATATAAAAATATTGAGAAAAGAATCAGATTTTCAATGAAAAAAGTAGGTAAAAGAGCAGAAAAAGTTATATGAAAAGAAGAAACTAGTAAAAATCACAGGAAAAAGTTGGTTAAGATCAAAAACTTTCATAGTAGTTTGGGAAATGCGGGTTTCAGCGCAGTATATATACAAAAATAGCAGTATAATATAAAAATATTGAGAAATTAATCAGATTTTCCATGAAAAAAGTAGGTAAAAGAGCAGAAAAAGTTATATGAAAAGAAGAAACTAGTAAAAATCACAGGAAAAAGTTGGTTAAAGATCAAAAACTTTCATAGTAGTCTAGGAAATGCGGGTTTCAGCGCAGTATATACATAAAAAATAGCAGTATAATACAAAAATATTGAGAAAATAATCAGACTTTGAATGAAAAAAGTAGGTAAAAGAGCAGAAAAAGTTATATGAAAAGAAGAAACTAGTAAAAAATCACAGGAAAAAGTTGGTTAAAGATCAAAAACTTTCATAGTAGTTTAGGAAATGCGGGTTTCAGCGCAGTATATATATATGTAATATAATATTGAGAAAATAATCAGATTTTCCATGAAAAAAGTAGGTAAAAGAGCAGAAAAAGTTATATGAAAAGAAGAAACTAGTAAAAATCACAGGAAAAAGTTGGTTAAAGATCAACAACTTTCATAGTAGTTTAGGAAATGCGGGTTTCAGCGCAGTATATAAATATAACATAAAAATATTGAGAAAATTATCAGATTTTCCATGAAAAATGTAGGTAAAAGAGCAGAAAAAGTTATATGAAAAGAAGAAACTAGTAAAAATCACAGGAAAAAGTTGGTTAAAGATCAAAAACTTTCATAGTAGTTAAGGAAATGCGGGTTTCAGCGCAGTATATATATATATAATACAAAAATATTGAGAAAATAATCAGATTTTCCATGAAAAAAGAAGTAAAAGAGCAGAAAAAGTTATATGAAAAGAAGAAACTAGTAAAAATCACAGGAAAAAGTTGGTTAAAGATCAAAAACTTTTATAGTAGCTTAGGAAATGCGGATTTCAGCGCAGTATATACATAAAAACAGCAGTATAATATAAAAATATTGAGAAAATAATCAGATTTTCCATGAAAAAAGTAGGTAAAAGAGCAGAAAAAGTTATATGAAAAGAAGAAACTAGTAAAAATCACAGGAAAAAGTTGGTTAAAGATCAAAAACTTTCATAGTAGTTCAGGAAATGCGGGTTTCAGCGCAATATATATGTATATAATATAAAAATATTGAGAAAATAATCAGACTTTGAATAAAAAAAGTAGGTAAAAGAGCAGAAAAAAGTTATATGAAAAGAAGAAACTAGAAAAAATCACAGGAAAAAGTTGGTTAAAGATCAAAAACTTTCATAGTAGTTTAGGAAATGCGGGTTTCAGCGCAGTACATACATAAAAATAGCAGTATAATATAAAAATATTGAGAAAATAATCAGATTTTCCATGAAAAAAGTAGTAAAAGAGCAGAAAAAGTTATATGAAGAGAAGAAACTAGTAAAAATCACAGGAAAAAGTTGGTTAAAGATCAAAAAACTTTCATAGTAGTTTAGGAAATGCGGGTTTCAGCGCAGTATATATATAGTGTAATATAAAAATATTGGGAAATTAATCAGATTTTCCATGAAAAAAGTAGGTAAAAGAGCAGAAAAAAGTTATATGAAAAGAAGAAACTGTAAAAATCACAGGAAAAAGTTGGTTAAAGATCAAAGACTTTCATAGTAGATTAGGAAATGCGGGTTTCAGCGCAGTATATACATAAAAATAGCAGTATAATATAAAAATAGTGAGAAAAATAATCAGATTTTCCATGAAAAAAAGTAGGTAAAAGAGCAGAAAAAAGTTATATGAAAAGAAGAAACTAGTAAAAAATCACAGGAAAAAGTTGGTTAAAGATCAAAAACTTTCATACTAGTTAAGGAAATGCGGGTTTCAGCGCAGTATATAAATATTATATTAAAATATTGAGAAAATAATCAGATTTTCCATGAAAAAAGTAGGTAAAAGAGCAGAAAAAGTTATATGAAAAGAAGAAACTAGTAAAAATAAAAGGAAAAAGTTGGTTAAAGATCAAAAACTTTCATAGTAGTTTAGGAAATGCGGGTTTCAGCGCAGTATATATATATGTAATATAAAAATATTGAGAAAAGAATCAGATTTTCCATGAAAAATGTAGGTAAAAGAGCAGAAAAAGTTATATGAAAAGAAGAAACTAGTAAAAATAAAAGGAAAAAGTTGGTTAAAGATCAAAAACTTTCATAGTAGTTTAGGAAATGCGGGTTTCAGCGCAGTATATATATATGTAATTATAAAAATATTGAGAAAATAATCAGATTTTCCATGAAAAAATGTAGGTAAAAGAGCAGAAAAAAGTTATATGAAAAGAAGAAACTAGTAAAAATGACAGGAAAAAGTTGGTTAAAGATCAAAAACTTTCATAGTAGTTTAGGAAATGCGGGTTTCAGCGCAGTATATATATATGTAATATAAAAATATTGAGAAAATAATCAGATTTTCCATGAAAAATGTAGGTAAAAGAGCAGAAAAAGTTATATGAAAAGAAGAAACTAGTAAAAATGACAGGAAAAAGTTGGTTAAAGATCAAAAACTTTCATAGTAGTTTAGGAAAATGCGGGTTTCAGCGCAGTATATATATATGTAATATAAAAATATTGAGAAAATAATCAGATTTTCCATGAAAAAAGTAGGTAAAAGAGCAGAAAAAAGTTATATGAAAAGAAGAAACTAGTAAAAATCACAGGAAAAAAGTTGGTTAAAGATCAAAAACTTTCATAGTAGTTTAGGAAATGCGGGTTTCAGCGCAGTATATACACAAAAATAGTAGTATAATATTAAAATATTGAGAAAATAGTCGGATTTTCCGTGAAAAAAGTAGCAGAAAAAGTTATATGAAAAGAAGAAACTAGTAAAAATGACAGGAAAAAGCTGGTTAAAGATCAAAAACTTTCATAGTAGTTTAGGAAATGCGGGTTTCAGCGCAGTATATATATATGTAATATAAAAATATTGAGAAAATAATCAGACTTTGAATGAAAAAAGTAGGTAAAAGAGCAGAAAAAGTTATATGAAAAGAAGAAACTAGTAAAAATCACAGGAAAAAGTTGGTTAAAGATAAAAAACTTTCATAGTAGTTAAGGAAATGCGGGTTTCAGCGCAGTATATATATATGTAATATAAAAATATTAAAAGAGCAGAAAAAGTTATATGAAAAGAAGAAACTAGTAAAAATCACAGGAAAAAGTTGGTTAAAGATCAAAAACTTTCATAGTAGTTAAGGAAATGCGGGTTTCAGCGCAGTATATATATATAATATAAAAATATTGAGAAAATAATCAGATTTTCCATGAAAAAAGAAGTAAAAGAGCAGAAAAAGTTATATGAAAAGAAGAAACTAGAAAAAAATCACAGGAAAAAAGTTGGTTTAAAGATCAAAAACTTTCATAGTAGTTTAGGAAATGCGGATTTCAGCGCAGTATATACATAAAAACAGCAGTATAATATAAAAATATTGAGAAAATAATCAGATTTTCCATGAAAAAAGTAGGTAAAAGAGCAGAAAAAGTTATATGAAAAGAAGAAACTAGTAAAAATCAGCAGGAAAAAGTTGGTTAAAGATCAAAAACTTTCATAGTAGTTCAGGAAATGCGGGTTTCAGCGCAGTATATATATAGTGTAATATAAAAATATTGGGAAATTAATCAGATTTTCCATGAAAAAAGTAGGTAAAAGAGCAGAAAAAGTTATATGAAAAGAAGAAACTGGTAAAAATCACAGGAAAAAGTTGGTTAAAGATCAAAGACTTTCATAGTAGATTAGGAAATGCGGGTTTCAGCGCAGTATATACATAAAAATAGCAGTATAATATAAAAATAGTGAGAAAATAATCAGATTTTCCATGAAAAAAGTAGGTAAAAGAGCAGAAAAAGTTATATGAAAAGAAGAAACTAGTAAAAATCACAGGAAAAAGTTGGTTAAAGATCAAAAACTTTCATACTAGTTAAGGAAATGCGGGTTTCAGCGCAGTATATAAATATTATATTAAAATATTGAGAAAATAATCAGATTTTCCATGAAAAAAGTAGGTAAAAGAGCAGAAAAAGTTATATGAAAAGAAGAAACTAGTAAAAATAAAAGGAAAAAGTTGGTTAAAGATCAAAAACTTTCATAGTAGTTTAGGAAATGCGGGTTTCAGCGCAGTATATATATATGTAATATAAAAATATTGAGAAAATAATCAGATTTTCCATGAAAAATGTAGGTAAAAGAGCAGAAAAAGTTATATGAAAAGAAGAAACTAGTAAAAATAAAAGGAAAAAGTTGGTTAAAGATCAAAAACTTTCATAGTAGTTTAGGAAATGCGGGTTTCAGCGCAGTATATATATATGTAATATAAAAATATTGAGAAAATTATCAGATTTTCCATGAAAAATGTAGGTAAAAGAGCAGAAAAAGTTATATGAAAAGAAGAAACTAGTAAAAATGACAGGAAAAAGTTGGTTAAAGATCAAAAACTTTCATAGTAGTTTAGGAAATGCGGGTTTCAGCGCAGTATATATATATATAATATAAAAATATTGAGAAAATTATCAGATTTTCCATGAAAAATGTAGGTAAAAGAGCAGAAAAAGTTATATGAAAAGAAGAAACTAGTAAAAATGACAGGAAAAAGTTGGTTAAAGATCAAAAACTTTCATAGTAGTTTAGGAAATGCGGGTTTCAGCGCAGTATATATATATGTAATATAAAAATATTGAGAAAATAATCAGATTTTCCATGAAAAAAGTAGGTAAAAGAGCAGAAAAAGTTATATGAAAAGAAGAAACTAGTAAAAATCACAGGAAAAAGTTGGTTAAAGATCAAAAACTTTCATAGTAGTTTAGGAAATGCGGGCTTCAGCGCAGTATATACACAAAAATAGTAGTATAATATTAAAATATTGAGAAAATAGTCGGATTTTCCGTGAAAAAAGTAGGTAAAAAGAGCAGAAAAAGTTATATGAAAAGAAGAAACTAGTAAAAATGACAGGAAAAAGCTGGTTAAAGATCAAAAACTTTCATAGTAGTTTAGGAAATGCGGGTTTCAGCGCAGTATATATATATGTAATATAAAAATATTGAGAAAATAATCAGACTTTGAATGAAAAAAGTGGTTAAAGAGCAGAAAAAGTTATATGAAAAGAAGAAACTAGTAAAAATCACAGGAAAAAGTTGGTTAAAGATAAAAAACTTTCATAGTAGTTAAGGAAATGCGGGTTTCAGCGCAGTATATATATATGTAATATAAAAATATTAAAAGAGCAGAAAAAAGTTATATGAAAAGAAGAAACTAGTAAAAATCACAGGAAAAAGTTGGTTAAAGATCAAAAACTTTCATAGTAGTTAAGGAAATGCGGGTTTCAGCGCAGTATATATATATATATAATATAAAAAATATTGAGAAAATAATCAGATTTTCCATGAAAAAAGAAGTAAAAGAGCAGAAAAAGTTATATGAAAAGAAGAAACTAGTAAAAATCACAGGAAAAAGTTGGTTAAAGATCAAAAACTTTTATAGTAGCTTAGGAAATGCGGATTTCAGCGCAGTATATACATAAAAACAGCAGTATAATATAAAAATATTGAGAAAATAATCAGATTTTCCATGAAAAAAGTAGGTAAAAGAGCAGAAAAAGTCATATGAAAAGAAGAAACTAGTAAAAATCACAGGAAAAAGTTGGTTAAAGATCAAAAACTTTCATAGTAGTTCAGGAAATGCGGGTTTCAGCGCAGTATATATATATATAATATAAAAATATTGAGAAAATAATCAGACTTTGAATAAAAAAAGTAGGTAAAAGAGCAGAAAAAGTTATATGAAAAGAAGAAACTAGAAAAAATCACAGGAAAAAGTTGGTTAAAGATCAAAAACTTTCATAGTAGTTTAGGAAATGCGGGTTTCAGCGCAGTACATACATAAAAATAGCAGTATAATATAAAAATATTGAGAAAATAATCAGATTTTCCATGAAAAAAGTAGGTAAAAGAGCAGAAAAAGTTATATGAAAAGAAGAAACTAGTAAAAATCACAGGAAAAAGTTGGTTAAAGATCAAAAACTTTCATAGTAGTTTAGGAAATGCGGGTTTCAGCGCAGTATATATATAGTGTAATATAAAAATATTGAGAAATTAATCAGATTTTCCATGAAAAAAGTAGGTAAAAGAGCAGAAAAAGTTATATGAAAAGAAGAAACTGGTAAAAATCACAGGAAAAAGTTGGTTAAAGATCAAAGACTTTCATAGTAGATTAGGAAATGCGGGTTTCAGCGCAGTATATACATAAAAATAGCAGTATAATATAAAAATATTGAGAAAATAATCAGATTTTCCATGAAAAAAGTAGGTAAAAGAGCAGAAAAAGTTATATGAAAAGAAGAAACTAGTAAAAATCACAGGAAAAAGTTGGTTAAAGATCAAAAACTTTCATAGTAGTTAAGGAAATGCGGGTTTCAGCGCAGTATATATATATGTAATATAAAAATATTGAGAAAAGAATCAGATTTTCCATGAAAAAAGTAGGTAAAAGAGCAGAAAAAGTTATATGAAAAGAAGAAACTAGTAAAAATCACAGGAAAAAGTTGGTTAAAGATCAAAAACTTTCATAGTAGTTTGGGAAATGCGGGTTTCAGCGCAGTATATATACAAAAATAGCAGTATAATATAAAAATATTGAGAAATTAATCAGATTTTCCATGAAAAAAGTAGGTAAAAGAGCAGAAAAAGTTATATGAAAAGAAGAAACTAGTAAAAATCACAGGAAAAAGTTGGTTAAAGATCAAAAACTTTCATAGTAGTTTAGGAAATGCGGGTTTCAGCGCAGTATAGACATAAAACTAGCAGTATAATATACAAATATTGAGAAAATAATCAGATTTTCCATGAAAAAAAGTAGGTAAAAGAGCAGAAAAAGTTATATGAAAAGAAGAAACTAGTAAAAATCACAGGAAAAAGTTGGTTAAAGATCAAAAACTTTCATAGTAGTCTAGGAAATGCGGGTTTCAGCGCAGTATATATATATATAATATAAAAATATTGAGAAAATAATCAGACTTTGAATAAAAAAAGTAGGTAAAAGAGCAGAAAAAGTTATATGAAAAGAAGAAACTAGAAAAAATCACAGGAAAAAGTTGGTTAAAGATCAAAAACTTTCATAGTAGTTTAGGAAATGCGGGTTTCAGCGCAGTATATACATAAAAATAGCAGTATAATATAAAAATATTGAGAAAATAATCAGATTTTCCATGAAAAAAGTAGGTAAAAGAGCAGAAAAAGTTATATGAAAAGAAAAAACTAGTAAAAATCACAGGAAAAAGTTGGTTAAAGATCAAAAACTTTCATAGTAGTTTAGGAAATGCGGGTTTCAGCGCAGTATATATATAGTGTAATATAAAAATATTGAGAAATTAATCAGATTTTCCATGAAAAAAGTAGGTAAAAGAGCAGAAAAGGTTATATGAAAAGAAGAAACTAGTAAAAATCACAGGAAAAAAGTTGGTTAAAGATCAAAGACTTTCATAGTAGTGTAGGAAATGCGGGTTTCAGCGCAGTATAGACATAAAACTAGCAGTATAATATACAAATATTGAGAAAATAATCAGATTTTCCATGAAAAAAGCAGGTAAAAGATCAGAAAAAGTTATATGAAAAGAAGAAACTAGTAAAAATCACAGGAAAAAGTTGGTTAAAGATCAAAAACTTTCATAGTAGTTCAGGAAATGCGGGTTTCAGCGCAGTATATATATATATAATATAAAAATATTGAGAAAATAATCAGACTTTGAATAAAAAAAGTAGGTAAAAGAGCAGAAAAAGTTATATGAAAAGAAGAAACTAGAAAAAATCACAGGAAAAAAGTTGGTTAAAGATCAAAGACTTTCATAGTAGTTTAGGAAATGCGGGTTTCAGCGCAGTATATACATAAAAATAACAGTATAATATAAAAATATTGAGAAAATAATCAGATTTTCCATGAAAAAAGTAGGTAAAAGAGCAGAAAAAGTTATATGAAAAAAAAGAAACTAGTAAAAATCACAGGAAAAAGTTGGTTAAAGATCAAAAACTTTCATAGTAGTTTAGGAAATGCGGGTTTCAGCGCAGTATATATATAGTGTAATATAAAAATATTGAGAAATTAATCAGATTTTCCATGAAAAAAGTAGGTAAAAGAGCAGAAAAAGTTATATGAAAAGAAGAAACTAGTAAAAATCACAAGGAAAAAGTTGGTTAAAGATCAAAGACTTTCATAGTAGATTAGGAAATGCGGGTTTCAGCGCAGTATGTACATAAAAATAGCAGTATAATATAAAAATATTGAGAAAATAATCAGATTTTCCATGAAAAAAGTAGGTAAAAAGAGCAGAAAAAGTTATATGAAAAGAAGAAACTAGTAAAAATCATAGGAAAAAGTTGGTTAAAGATCAAAAACTTTCATAGTAGTTAAGGAAATGCGGGTTTCAGCGCAGTATATAAATATTATATTAAAATATTGAGAAAATAATCAGATTTTCCATGAAAAAAGTAGGTAAAAGAGCAGAAAAAGTTATATGAAAAGAAGAAACTAGTAAAAAATCACAGGAAAAAAGTTGGTTAAAGATCAAAAACTTTCATAGTAGTTTAGGAAATGCGGGTTTCAGCGCAGTAATATATATATAATATAAAAATATTGAGAAAATAATCAGACTTTGAATAAAAAAAGTAGGTAAAAGAGCAGAAAAAGTTATATGAAAAGAAGAAACTAGAAAAAATCACAGGAAAAAAGTTGGTTAAAGATCAAAACCTTTCATAGTAGTTTAGGAAATGCGGGTTTCAGCGCAGTATATACATAAAAATAGCAGTATAATATAAAAAATATTGAGAAAATAATCAGATTTTCCATGAAAAAAGTAGGTAAAAGAGCAGAAAAAGTTATATGAAAAGAAGAAACTAGTAAAAATCACAGGAAAAAGTTGGTTAAAGATCAAAAACTTTCATAGTAGTTTAGGAAATGGGGGTTTCAGCGCAGTATATATATAGTGTAATATAAAAATATTGAGAAATTAATCAGATTTTCCATGAAAAAAGTAGGTAAAAGAGCAGAAAAAGTTATATGAAAAGAAGAAACTAGTAAAAATCACAGGAAAAAGTTGGTTAAAGGTCAAAGACTTTCATAGTAGATTAGGAAATGCGGGTTTCAGCGCAGTATATATATATATAATATAAAAATATTGAGAAAATAATCAGACTTTGAATAAAAAAAGTAGGTAAAAGAGCAGAAAAAGTTATATGAAAAGAAGAAACTAGTAAAAATCACAGGAAAAAGTTGGTTAAAGATCAAAGACTTTCATAGTAGTGTAGGAAATGCGGGTTTCAGCGCAGTATAGACATAAAACTAGCAGTATAATATACAAATATTGAGAAAATAATCAGATTTTCCATGAAAAAAGCAGGTAAAAGAGCAGAAAAAGTTATATGAAAAGAAGAAACTAGTAAAAATCACAGGAAAAAGTTGGTTAAAGATCAAAAACTTTCATAGTAGTTCAGAAAATGCGGGTTTCAGCGCAGTATATATATATATAATATAAAAATATTGAGAAAATAATCAGACTTTGAATAAAAAAAGTAGGTAAAAGAGCAGAAAAAGTTATATGAAAAGAAGAAACTAGAAAAAATCACAGGAAAAAGTTGGTTAAAGATCAAAGACTTTCATAGTAGTTTAGGAAATGCGGGTTTCAGCGCAGTATATACATAAAAATAGCAGTATAATATAAAAATATTGAGAAAATAATCAGATTTTCCATGAAAAAAGTAGGTAAAAGAGCAGAAAAAGTTATATGAAAAGAAGAAACTAGTAAAAATCACAGGAAAAAAGTTGGTTAAAGATCAAAAACTTTCATAGTAGTTTAGGAAATGCGGGTTTCAGCGCAGTATATATATAGTGTAATATAAAAATATTGAGAAATTAATCAGATTTTCCATGAAAAAAGTAGGTAAAAGAGCAGAAAAAGTTATATGAAAAGAAGAAACTAGTAAAAATCACAGGAAAAAGTTGGTTAAAGGTCAAAGACTTTCATAGTAGATTAGGAAATGCGGGTTTCAGCGCAGTATATACACAAAAATAGCAGTATAATATAAAAATATTGAGAAAATAATCAGATTTTCCATGAAAAAAGTAGGTAAAAGAGCAGAAAAAGTTATATGAAAAGAAGAAACTAGTAAAAATCACAGGAAAAAGTTGGTTAAAGATCAAAAACTTTCATAGTAGTTAAGGAAATGCGGGTTTCAGCGCAGTATATAAATATTATATTAAAATATTGAGAAAATTATCAGATTTTCCATGAAAAATGTAGGTAAAAGAGCAGAAAAAGTTATATGAAAAGAAGAAACTAGTAAAAATAAAAGGAAAAAGTTGGTTAAAGATCAAAAACTTTCATAGTAGTTTAGGAAATGCGGGTTTCAGCGCAGTATATATATATGTAATATAAAAATATTGAGAAAAGAATCAGATTTTCCATGAAAAAAGTAGGTAAAAGAGCAGAAAAAGTTATATGAAAAGAAGAAACTAGTAAAAATCACAGGAAAAAGTTGGTTAAAGATCAAAAACTTTCATAGTAGTTTGGGAAATGCGGGTTTCAGCGCAGTATATATACAAAAATAGCAGTATAATATAAAAATATTGAGAAATTAATCAGATTTTCCATGAAAAAAGTAGGTAAAAGAGCAGAAAAAGTTATATGAAAAGAAGAAACTAGTAAAAATCACAGGAAAAAGTTGGTTAAAGATCAAAAACTTTCATAGTAGTTTAGGAAATGCGGGTTTCAGCGCAGTATAGACATAAAACTAGCAGTATAATATACAAATATTGAGAAAATAATCAGATTTTCCATGAAAAAAGTAGGTAAAAGAGCAGAAAAAGTTATATGAAAAGAAGAAACTAGTAAAAATCACAGGAAAAAGTTGGTTAAAGATCAAAAACTTTCATAGTAGTCTAGGAAATGCGGGTTTCAGCGCAGTATATACATAAAAATAGCATTATAATATAAAAATATTGAGAAAATAATCAGACTTTGAATGAAAAAAGTAGGTAAAAGAGCAGAAAAAGTTATATGAAAAGAAGAAACTAGTAAAAATCACAGGAAAAAGTTGGTTAAAGATCAAAAACTTTCATAGTAGTTTAGGAAATGCGGGTTTCAGCGCAGTATATATATATGTAATATAAAAATATTGAGAAAATAATCAGATTTTCCATGAAAAAAGTAGGTAAAAGAGCAGAAAAAGTTATATGAAAAGAAGAAACTAGTAAAAATCACAGGAAAAAGTTGGTTAAAGATCAAAAACTTTCATAGTAGTTTAGGAAATGCGGATTTCAGCGCAGTATATATATAGTGTAATATAAAAATATTGAGAAATTAATCAGATTTTCCATGAAAAAAGTAGGTAAAAGAGCAGAAAAAGTTATATGAAAAGAAGAAACTAGTAAAAATCACAGGAAAAAGTTGGTTAAAGATCAAAGACTTTCATAGTAGATTAGGAAATGCGGGTTTCAGCGCAGTATATACATAAAAATAGCAGTATAATATAAAAATATTGAGAAAATAATCAGATTTTCCATGAAAAAAGTAGGTAAAAGAGCAGAAAAAGTTATATGAAAAGAAGAAACTAGTAAAAATCACAGGAAAAAGTTGGTTAAAGATCAAAAACTTTCATAGTAGTTAAGGAAATGCGGGTTTCAGCGCAGTATATAAATATTATATTAAAATATTGAGAAAATTATCAGATTTTCCATGAAAAATGTAGGTAAAAGAGCAGAAAAAGTTATATGAAAAGAAGAAACTAGTAAAAATAAAAGGAAAAAGTTGGTTAAAGATCAAAAACTTTCATAGTAGTTTAGGAAATGCGGGTTTCAGCGCAGTATATATATATGTAATATAAAAATATTGAGAAAAGAATCAGATTTTCCATGAAAAAAGTAGGTAAAAGAGCAGAAAAAGTTATATGAAAAGAAGAAACTAGTAAAAATCACAGGAAAAAGTTGGTTAAAGATCAAAAACTTTCATAGTAGTTTTGGAAATGCGGGTTTCAGCGCAGTATATATACAAAAATAGCAGTATAATATAAAAATATTGAGAAATTAATCAGATTTTCCATGAAAAAAGTAGGTAAAAGAGCAGAAAAAGTTATATGAAAAGAAGAAACTAGTAAAAATCACAGGAAAAAGTTGGTTAAAGATCAAAAACTTTCATAGTAGTTTAGGAAATGCGGGTTTCAGCGCAGTATA
>CAKAIZ010000087.1:2500-37039 GCA_916610145.1 Eristalis arbustorum | reverse complement strand
GAGGTTGGTAATCCGTATAAATACAAATCTTCTTCGCTCCGTAAAGGTATGATTGCAAATTGTCCAGAGCCCGGACAATGGCCAACATCTCCTTTTCATTGGTCGCGTAATTCTCCTCAGTTTTATTGAGGGACCGGGAAATATAGACTATCGGTCTGTCTTTCCCAACTTCTCCTTGTGAAAGAACAGCCCCAATGGCGAAATTTGATGCATCCGTTCTTAAGTTATAAGGCATGTTATAATCAGAGAAGGAAAGGACATCGGCGGATGTCAATAGATCTTTTTGGTCATTGAATGCATTCATCGCCTCCGGCCCAAGTTTTATGGGTGTGCGCTTCGACTGGTTAGCCTTAACTTGCGCATTCACGCCCCGCGTCAGGTTCGTCAGTGGTTTTGCCACCTTCGCATAATCAGGAATGAACTTCCTGTAATAGGAAGTAAGACCTAGGAAGGATTTCAGCGCTTTTAGGTTGTCCGGCGGCGAAATGTTTCGTATTGCGGCCACTTTTTTCAAATCGGGTCTTATACCATCAGGCGTTATTACATAGCCGGGTTTTTTCTAGATTAACCCTCAAATTAGCTTCTCGCAATCTAGCCAAGATCGTGTTCAAATTTTCGAGATGGTTCCTTGGGCCATTACCGAGGACAATTATGTCGTCAATATAGACGTAACACAATTTCCCAATATATGGTTTCAAGACGTCGTCTATCATTCGCTGAAAGATCGATGGGGCGTTTTTCAGACCAAAGGGTAATCTCAAAAATTCGTATTTGCCATTCATGGTGGAAAAGGCTGTCTTGGGAACGTCCGATGGTTTCATCGGAATTTAGTGGAACCCCGAGGTAAGATGAAGCGTTGTAAAATGGGTTGCCCTACCAAGGCTGGCGAGAGTCGCATTTATATCCGGAACGGAATATGTATCGGAAATCGTTACATTGTTCAATCGTTTGTAATCGACCACCATCCGATATTGCTTCTCACCGTTTGATTTCGGTTTCTTGGGGACGACCCAGATTGGAGAGTTATAGGGGCTTTTCGAAGGTCTGACGATCCATTCCTCCAGAAGTCTCCTTAGTTCCTGCTCAACAACTTCCTTCAGGCAGGCTGGGTAAGGGTAACTTTTCGTGTATATGGGTTCATCAGTACTTCTTTCTGCCTAAATAGCTGTGTCGATGAGCTCCCTAGCGTCTATTGAACCGAAAAGTATGCCATACCTCTCTATCACTTCCTGTAACTCAACCCTAACATCTTGTGGCAGTTCTTCGTTAATTGCCACATTTACCTAGGCAGACAGTTTTTCCCGGAGTGGTATTTCAATGGCTGGGTTTATCTTCAATACATTCCATTTCCGGTCTATTACGGCTTCTAGTTCCTTCAGTGTATCGTCCCCTATGATGCCATCGAAAAACTTAAGACCCGGTAAGACATAGAACGTAAGAGGCGTATCATTCCCAATCCTTTCAAAAAATCTTCCCTGTACATATCTTGTAATACCTATCCTACCGGCAGCAAAATGTACAATGAACCGTTTCGGGAGGACTGTGGCGTTCTTTTCTACTGACGGGCTGATGAAATTCTTGTTGGCTCCCGTATCAACAAGGAATTTCAACTTCTGCCCGTCTCTTGTCACGTAGTCTATATATGGTACGTTGGACAGACCCCCGTCATAAAATTTACTTCTTCCTCCGCAGCATTTTTCGCGGCTTCCTCATATTCCTCCAGCGGGCTTTCGCTGGACAATTCGACGTTGTACAGCCTTTGCTGTTTATTGGTCGGATTTTGTCCGATCTAGCCCGTCGCTTTTACGGGTTGTTCCTTCGCGGTCGGTTCATGTAGTTCACATGGCGCGACTGCGTGGAGCGATCAACATCCATTTTTTCGTGAGGTTTCGGGGCAGTGCGTCGTAGAGAAACCACGTCATCACGAGTAGAATTGTCTCGAGCTTGATTCTCGAACTTATGCGATGGTTGATGAAAGAATTTTTTTGGGGGTACCTGAGGCCTTACCAATGGCCTAAAGGACTGATTGATTGGGGCGGTGATCATGCTTGGTATCGAAGGATTATGAATGGCATGACTTCGGTACTTAAGATTTTGATTTTCGAGGCACGCCGATTACGCCTCCGGCAGAGTCTTCGGCTTTTGGGTAATAAGTGTCCGAGAGAATTTACCATTAACGCCCCGTATGCCCCGTACGTCTACTGCACGATTCCGATATGTCTCAGGGCCAGGGCCGTAACAGTCTTCTGCGTAAGTGACTCGGTTTTAATTTTATTTATCATCAGGGAGAGTTGATGATTGACCGCTGCGTAAAACTCGTCCAACTGCGTACCACGTTGGGACAACAGGCTGCGTAATGCAGTGAGAGACATTGCTTGTTCTCGTGCCAATCGTTGTCGAATATGTTGTACGAGATTAACGCAGCATCAGCAGGACCCCTGATTTTTTTACGAATGTGCTGAAGGATGGCTCTATAAAGTGCTTTTGACCTCACTATTTGTAGTCCTTCAGGATGCCCCCTACAACGTGCACCCAAGATACATATTGCGTCGGGTTCGCATCAAAAACCTGGAGCTCCTTCACACAATCAGGCAGCCTGCTGATCTCCCTCAGATCGACTTCATTTCGTGGAGGACAGAGTTCTGCTGCCCGACTGTTTGATTCAATCTCAGCGCATGGCTTGTCCTCAAGTGTCTTGAGGCGACCCTCAATTCCCTTTAGCTGTGTCAGTATGGCGTTCACCGCACCAGTCAAATCAGTGATCGACTTAGTTACTGCGTCCATTGTATTTTATATTAAAAGGAAAAAATGGAACGACTTACCCACTCTTAGCACAAAATATGAATTCAAGATAACCGATTGATAAAGATAATTAATCACATTTCATATACTGAGCACTATGCACATCACACGATATTATCAATATTATCTAATAATTTTTCTGTTTGCGCGACACTTACAAACGTATCGGATATTTTCCACATACATAACCTTACACGAAAGGACTGCACAGTTTTAATACTTTTCGTCTACAATATTGCACAAATTTTTTTATATATTTGCAGGAATCCAAATGATTTTTCGTCTTTGTAATTAGTACAAAATATGCACAATCTTATCTTTTTTTTTGGTTAATATTATTTTTTATTTTTTTTAACACAATTTAACTTTACTCTATCGTCTACAATCTTCACTCTAACTCTTCTCTCGGGTTTTCTCGTTCTTCGATTAGCGTTACTGTTAATTATATATTTGACTCACACTAGGGAGATGTTCATTATTGTATTCGCGAGAATCTCGTTCCCTATACGTCGAAAAAGAAAAAGAAAAGAGAAATGAGTGATTCGAAATAATTATTGGAACCTGATTTAAGGAAGTATCGTGGTGGTCCCTTTTAGTCGCCAACGTTGACTATTGTCGGCAACCTACTCATGGTACGATTTACTTCACTACCTCTATCGGTTAATCCGTTGCGATCTCCGACGTGTTCTCATGGGAACGACGGAAGTCGGCGCGAGCTTGATCTATCGCTGTGTTTCCATGGTAACAGGATTTCAATGTTCCTTAAAACGTTCAAGCTCAATCCTTTAAGGAGATTCCTAAAAAAAAACGCGAACGGGGAGGCCGAACCTCCCCTCAACCATTTGACTTACACCAACTGAAAATCCGATTTTACTTTTCAATGTTTTATTTATCCACCTCCGTTCCTTAACAAAACCAAACTAGAACTAACTTTTAGCCTAAAAATGTGTCTGTTCCTCAGTTAGATTCGCAGTGTCATCAGATCAAGTGCAGCGCGTGTATCTGACGTTTTTCTTATTTTATGATTTTATAAACATTTTCCTTGCTGACTACCCTAACCTACCCTTCGGCGCTCAACTCGGCGACGGTTCGGTCGTAGTTGAGACGCCCATCAACAACGTTACGAGCGATGTGATAGATAACCGGAACCGCATGTTTGTCTTGTATCAGGCGGATCTGATCCAGGTAGACGAATGCTTCTGAGGCTACGAAACCAGGATGTCGTACCTTTTCATGGTGCATTTTATTGGGGTAATAAGCCCCGGAGATAAGGTTATTGATTGAGTTCATCGCCCTCGCAGTATAACTTCTAATCAACTTCACCAGGAAATTGTCCACTCTTATCAACTTCGCATTGTAATATTAAAGGCATTTGAGTAGGATTTCTTGTACTCGGACTCTGGAGTTCGATAAAGGCGAAGGCAAGCCCTAAGGCAAGCCCTCTCAAACATCCGAACCTTTTCCATAGCGCTACCGCCCACGTTGACCCACACGGGACAACCATAGACAAGCATTGACCGGATAAGGCCCATGTAGGAAATCACCTTCACCCTCGCATGGAGTTGGCTGCTGTAAAAGAGTCTCTTTGTAAGGGCAAAAGTACCTCTGGCTCTCTTCAGAGCAGCATCTACATTTTTGTTAAAATATAGATACTCATCCAAACAAATCCCTAGGTACTTGACTACACTTCGACATGCCAGTGGCTGCCCGTGCTGTCCAACGATTGGTTGCGAACTCGAGTCCGTCGCAGTCGAGTTTTTTGAGCAGACCGAAAATCTGCTCAGGCTCAAGCCGTTGCTCCTTCCGGAGCAACATTGTCTGAGGACGCTCACCCTTCGGGGTGAAAGAGAAGAACTCCGTCTTCGAGCACTCTAGACATTGTTTCAATTTTTTAAAGACTCCCATATCCTTGCACCGGATAACGTGCCTGTCCCCGCTGAGTAGTTTTATCACGAAATTACAGCCTACAGCTAGTTCACCTACCCTGGCTACGCCCATGATATCCGCCTTATGAAGATATATGGGCGGCACTCTCGTCTTCCTTTGGGCTGGTTGTTGCTCCTCCTGCCTTTTCTTAGGCAGCTGTTTCCGCTGCTGCTGCTGCTGTTGCTGCGGCTACTGCTTCGGTTGCTGCTGTTGTTTCTTCTGCTGCTGCTGTTTTTGGAGCCGCAGTTTTTGCTCCTCGAGCTCTGCCGCTTTTTCGTCTGCTTTCCTTGTTTCGGCGTATGCGCGGAGCTTGCGAAGGCCTTTGACGAGCTGCTGCACTTTTTCGCTGCAGCCCTCCATGATGCCCGCTTTGCTGCGCCGTCGGAGATGTACGGTACTTATCATCAGCTGCTGTTGCTTCCTCAGCAGCTTGTTCTTTCGGGGTCACACCCTCTGCTATCGCTCTTCTATCCTCGCTCGACTTTCTCTTAGCGAGGATTGGTACCACCTTCTGCTTCCTCATCCTCTTGGTGGGCCTACTGGATGAGGCCGTTGGAAGGTGGTCTGATCCCTCGTCTACGTCATTGAATGGCTGGGCGGACCGCTTCTCAGCCATCGTATGATTTTACGTCACTTCACACACTTGTTTATTATTTAAGTTTATCAATTTAATTTAAAAGTAAAAAAAAAAGGAAAATGTTTCTTCCCCGGCCAGGGATTGACCCACGGACTTTAACTATCATACGCCTGTACAGTAGCCACTGAGCTACCACTGAGTTTTGTTTTTAGTGTCTCTGTCACTGACTCAACCTGTGATACTCATTTAAAAACCGCACAAAAGTTAAAACACGTATGCACTCCGCGACGGTCTGTGAACGACTCACGAGCGATGACGCTACCCACTGAACTATCGTAACTATGTATTTTTTCGTGTTATTTTGCGCAGTTGAAAAGTAATACTCCGATCTGAAGCCGAACACGTCTGCACTGTGTGGAGGTCTATGAACGACTGACTGCAGGTTTTTGGTTTATGAGGCTCCATGCGGCCTTTGACAATCTTTAAGACGGTTTGAGCCGCCTTATCCGTCAGCTTTTCAGGAGTCGAGGTTTATCTGGAAGAAGTTGCAGCCGGTGGGCATTCGAATTTTCGTTATAGAATGATTTGTGTTCATTTTTAGTCCCACGAGTAGAGGAGAAAGGCAGGCAGGATTGATCTGGGAGTGTACCAGGTCTCCCAGATACTCCATTCGCGACTGAGCTATTTTTTCAGGTGGGTCTCCAGCCAGGCCTCGGCACGGGTCGTATGACACCTTGATCCAGCCCACCGGACATGGAAAGGAGAGATAGGATGTAATGGCAAGGAGATAAGGGATGGTCACATCTTAGCATCGGGTCTCCTCATAGAGAATAAATTCCCTTGAGTCTTTGACCTTCGCATCGCGTTAATGTGTGTACAATTACCTCAAATATATATTTTTCAGTAGTAAGATAAAACTGTACTATCATATCTCAGTGCAAGCTGTTTAAAAAAACGCAATATGTATATGGTATTTATCCATGAAACAATATATATCTATCTGTTTTTAAGAGCAGTTTTTCAGTTTTTCTTTTTGCTTTGCTGGATTTTCTACAGGGAAGTAAACGGAATAAATCCTCATAAGATTTTGATTCGTCAGCTTGATCTCAATTTTTACATTGTCTACCAGCTTAGTTTTCATAACAGGTAGAAGCGAATGTTGAATTGATCTTTTCGTAAGGATGGTGAAACCTATAACCCCTATTCCGGTTCTAACGTTTCTATAACGCTTGGATTAAGTTTACGTAGATTAACATGATTTTTCGGTACGGTTTCGGTGATTACTGCAACATGGGTTTCGTTATTACTTAATATTTAATTTTTAATCTGTTTCGTATGTAGATATGCGTTAATGTAGTTACATCTTTAACGAGTACTGCATATTACTAGCTCTGTGATCTTAGTTTTTGTGTGTATGTTGACCCCAGAATGTTTTCAATTTTTTGTCCAATGATTGTTGTTCCATTTCTAGATAGCTCATTTGCTTCACAGTTGCCTGGAAGATCTCTAAAATTGTCTTGATATATCGTTACGAGACATACTACAGTCTTAACAAATGTTGATCTTAAAAATGGTGATTCGAGTGCCATAATTGCTGCTTGACTGTTGGAGTTGGCTACGATGTTCTCATTCGTTATCATTCTCCATCCATTCAGCGGCTTCAGGAATATCAATTATTCCTGCTGCAAAACCCTAGAGTAGTCATAGTTCGAAGCTAAGAAATCTGTAGATTCTTCTATAAATTGGTATGAGTTTGGAATGCTGGCGTGAGCAGGTTCCTGATTTCTCCATTGTGAGAGTGCTTTCAGTCGTAGCAGCTTTTTTGCCGCAAATGTCCACCACTGATTGATAGCGACTCCATCCTATGGAGACTGTTTATTATTGATGTGTAACTACTTCTTATCCGGCGCTGGTCACCTACCACTAAGGCGAATAGTTGTATGGGCCTCTTAACTGCAGCTTAAAGCCATCTCATTATCAATTCGGTTTGATTTTCCAATTCCTACCTTTATTCCATTGGATATCTGATACGAGTTTCGATGCAGCATGAATAGTGTCATGCCCCGCCCTGAAACCGAATTGATTATCCGGAATTATATTTTTGTCCTCAACCCATTTTTGGACTCTATTGATCACCTTCTCGAATACCTTGCTGACATTCGGAAGGAGACTTATTGACCGGAGATTGAGCGGATTGGAGGAATCCTTTCCCCGTTTCGGGATTGGATGCACCACCGCTGTTTCCAATGCTCCGGATAATGTGCGTTATTCAGTGCATTGTTAAACAGGATCGTGTAAACCCTCACCGCCTCCTGAGGAAGGTGTCGAAGCACAATGCTTGAGACTCCGTCGATCCCAACTGATTTCTTCCTCTTAAGTGATTCGAAGACCGCTTGGAGCTCCATCTTCGATCTAAACGGGGGGTGTTCTCCTTCAATGGCGATGGCGTTATCTGCCATGTTATCATCATTGAACATGACGAAGCCGTTGTTCTCAGATCGCCAGTGCTCAATATCTTGACGAGGGTAGAAGTTCCGCACCAGGACGCGATGTTCCAGGTCGTGGTTGGGGCGAATACTATCATTCACCTTATAGTCGCACCCAATGTTTCAACTTTCTCCTGCGGATCTTCGATCACAAAGAAGTTGTCAAGAACTGCGTCTATACCTGTTGCTAATAGACGTTCGTTGTCCGTAGATCTGGGAATCTTAAGACTCGGAAGTTCGCTTTGCCTTTTGCGTCTGAATATTTTATTTATCTGCGGGAACATGCTCGGGTCGCTGGAACTTACAGCCCGAATCTTATTGTTCCAGTGCAGGTTTACTGCAAGTCTGTAATTTTGAGTAATTAAAACCTTGACATTTTTAATTAGCGACTTCAGGGTCCTAATCTCCTAGTTGTGGCTGTCATTGAACCGTCTGTACAAGGCTTTTAATCTTGACAGCAGTCTACTCTTATGCTCACGAAGTGCGTCAATTTTCGCATTGCGGAACATGTGACTGTTGTCAGTGTGTCGACACCTTGGTATATTAATGTCCATCGTCCGATTGATGGTCTCGTCCATTTGGATTAGATACCTGTCAATCTCCTCGTTCGACAGGT
The DNA here is from genome assembly GCA_916610145.1 of Eristalis arbustorum. NCBI lineage: Eukaryota > Metazoa > Arthropoda > Insecta > Diptera > Syrphidae > Eristalis > Eristalis arbustorum. Next base: position 28,632 of record CAKAIZ010000087.1, on the reverse strand, counting down.
TTCTAGTGGACGGTACGTTGAGAGCGTTTGAGGAGAGTGCTATCGTCAGTACTCTGGAGAAGCGAGTCCAACGCGTTCTACTATAGTAGTAGGAGTACGTATGAACAAATTCCTCCAGTTCCGCAACTTCGTTGGGAATCGTTATGTCGGCACTAAGTCCGTAATGGTCGCTGTCATACACGAATGTGTTCAGACAGTTTACCGTTTGTCTGTCAGCGTGGTTGTGATGCAACCTAACGTCTAGCAACAGAAGGTCCAAACGAGCCACTGCGAGGACACGACGCCGTCCCAGAAGCATTCAAATCGAGTCTGTACTCGCCATTATGCTGAACATACCAGTTGAAAAGCTGGATTCCTTTAGGGTTGGGTTCTCGATTCCCCCAATATGTAATAATTTTCCTCCGAATCCAGCCTAAGGGATTGAAAGAGCGAATCGAGCTCTGCTATAAATAGAGGGCTATAAATAGAGAGCGGTCACCAGAAGCGTAGACCGACACCACGTACAACTTCCTTCCACTATGGAAAGGGATGCACGCGATGCAGGCCTCCAGTATCTGGAATCTCCGCACTACACCACTGTATACAACTTTATGTTTGATAATGTTCTTAATAAAGAGAACGACACCAACCCCCATTAATAGAGTTGGGCTGGTCTCTTCTGACTACTTTATAATTGCTGTGCAACAGATTTATTTCCTGAGTTAACTTAGTTTCGCTAATCATGGGAATATCTGGGATAGGGTCATCTAACATATTGCAAAGTTCTTTTCTTCGCTGATCCTCTCCCAGTGAATTTACATTCAGAGACAGGATCTTGTAAGTGCTTTCCTTTGGCGTACCCATCATTGAGTTGGGTGCTTTTGGCTACTCACAGCCACCAAAATTCTCTCCATCATCGCCTTCAGCTCTGAGAAGCCTCTATCGAGAGAGCAACCGGCCTGGGGCCACAGCTTCAGGAGCCCTAGACCATTCGGTCTGAGGAACAACCGTCTGCGGTTGTGCCGTGTTGCCTCTTCCTGACGCCATTTGAGCGTAGGAAATTTGCGGCGTCACGGGTAAAGCTGAAACTCCGGCGAATCTCAGTGCGCTGCTTTTGAGCCGCCGCTTTAATTTTTTTGAGCTCTTTGAGCTTGGGACACTAGCCAAAACTAGCGGTGTGCCCGAAGCCCTTGCCGTGCACACAAACCATCTGACTCTTGTCAGCTTATCCGTCCTTCCCCAAAGGACATTCTTACGCCTTGTTGCTCTTCGCGCACTTCACGCAGCGAGGCTGCATGTGGCAGTTTGCAGCGACGTGCCCGAGCCTAAGGCAGTTGTAGCATTGCATAATGCCATCACTCCTTTTTAATGTGTCCCACTTGCAGTCCCAGACGCCTAAGGACTTAATACTCCTTAGCCGCTCTAGTTTGCTGCTGGGCGACAACTGAAAGAGGAAGAGAGGATTCTTCCGGTTCTCCCTTTTTGCCCTTGTTGTGATGAAGGGGTTGACCATGACGAACTCGAGTCCGTCGCAGTCGAGTTTTTTGAGCAGACCGAAAGTCTGCTCAGGCTCAAGCCGTTGCTCCATCCGGAGCAACATTGTCTGAGGACGCTCACCCTTCGGGGTGAAAGAGAAGAACTCCGTCTTCGAGCACTCTAGACATTGTTTCAAATTTTTAAAGACCCCCATATCCTTGCACCGGATAACGTGCCTGTCCCCGCTGAGTAGTTTTATCACGAATTTACAGACTACAGCTAGTTCACCTACCCTGGCTACGCCCATGATGTCCGCCTTATGAAGATGTATGGGCGGCACTCTCGTCTTCCTTTGGGCTGGTTGTTGCTCCTGCTGCTGCTGCTCTTGCTGCTGCCTTTTCTTAGGCAGATGTTTCCGCTGCTGCTTCGGTTGCGGCTGTTGTTTCTTCTGCTGCTGCTGTTTTTGGAGCCGCAGTTTTTGCTCCTGGAGCTCTGCCGCTTTTTCGTCTGCCTTCCTTGTTTCGGCGTATGCGCGGAGCTTGCGAAGGCCTTTGACGAGCTGCTGCACTTTTTCGCTGCAGCCCTCCATGATGCCCGCTTTGCTGCGCCGTCGGAGATGTACGGGTACTCATCATCAGCTGCTGCTGCTTCCTCGGCAGCTTGTTTTTTCGGGGTCACACCCTCCGTCATCGCTCTTCTATCCTCGCTCGACTTTCTCTTAGCACCTTCTGCTTCCTCATCCTCTTGGTGGGCCTACTGGATGAGGCCGTTGGAAGGTGGTCTGATCCCTCGCCTACGTCATTGATTGGCTGGGCGGACCGCTTCTCAGACATCGTATGATTTTACGTCACTTCACACACTTGTTTATTATTTAAGTTTATCAATTTAATTTAAAAGTAAAAAGAAAGGAAAATGTTTCTTCCCCGGCCAGGGATTGAACCACGGACTTTCACTATCACACGCCTGTACAGTAGCCACTGAGCTACCACTGAGTTTTGTTTTTAGTGTCTCTGTCACTGACTCAACCTGTGATACTCATTTAAAAACCGCACAAAAGTTAAAACACGTATGCACTCCGCGACGGTCTGTGAACGACTCACGAGCGATGACGCTACCCACTGAACTATCGTAACTATGTATTTTTTCGTGTTATTTTGCGCAGTTGAAAAGTAATACTCCGATCTGAAGCCGAACACGTCTGCACTGTGTGGAGGTCTATGAACGACTGACTGCAGGTTTTTGGTTTATGAGGCTCCATGCGGCCTTTGACAATCTTTAAGACGGTTTGAGCCGCCTTATCCGTCAGCTTTTCAGGAGTCGAGGTTTATCTGGAAGAAGTTGCAGCCGGTGGGCATTCGAATTTTCGTTATAGAATGATTTGTGTTCATTTTTAGTCCCACGAGTAGAGGAGAAAGGCAGGCAGGATTGATCTGGGAGTGTACTAGGTCTCCCAGATACTCCATTCGCGACTGAGCTATTTTTTCAGGTGGGTCTCCAGCCAGGCCTCGGCACGGGTCGTATGACACCTTGATCCAGCCCACCGGACATGGAAAGGAGAGATAGGATGTAATGGCAAGGAGATAAGGGATGGTCACATCTTAGCATCGGGTCTCCTCATAGAGAATAAATTCCCTTGAGTCTTTGACCTTCGCATCGCGTTAATGTGTGTACAATTACCTCAAATATATATTTTTCAGTAGTAAGATAAAACTGTACTATCATATCTCAGTGCAAGCTGTTTAAAAAAACGCAATATGTATATGGTATTTATCCATGAAACAATATATATCTATCTGTTTTTAAGAGCAGTTTTTCAGTTTTTCTTTTTGCTTTGCTGGATTTTCTACAGGGAAGTAAACGGAATAAATCCTCATAAGATTTTGATTCGTCAGTTTGATCTCAATTTTTACATTGTCTACCAGCTTAGTTTTCATAACAGGTAGAAGCGAATGTTGAATTGATCTTTTCGTAAGGATGGTGAAACCTATAACCCCTATTCCGGTTCTAACGTTTCTATAACGCTTGGATTAAGTTTAGGTAGATTAACATGATTTTTCGGTACGGTTTCGGTGATTACTGCAACATGGGTTTCGTTATTACTTAATATTTAATTTTTAATCTGTTACGTATGTAGATATGCGTTAATGTTGTTACATCTTTAACGAGTACTGCCTATTACTAGCTCTGTGATCTTAGTTTTTGAGTGTATGTTGACCCCAGAATGTTTTCAATCATTTGTCCAATGATTGTTGTTTCGTTTCTAGATAGCTCATTTGCTTCACAGTTGCCAGAAATATCTCTAAAATTGTCTTGATATATCGTTACGAGACATACTACAGTCTTAACAAATGTTGATCTTAAAAATGGTGATTCGAGTGCCATAATTGCTGCTTGACTGTTGGAGTTGGCTACGATGCTCTCATTCGTTATCATTCTCCATCCATTCAGCGGTTTCAGGAATATCAATTATTTCTGCTGCAAAACTCTAAAGTAGTCATGGTTCGAAGCTAAGAAATCTGTAGATTCTTCTATAAATTGGTATGAGTTTAGAATGTTGGCGTTTCCTGATTTCTCCATTGTGAGAGTGCTTTCAGTCGCAGCAACTTTTTTGCCGCAAATGTCCACCGAAGTGAGGGTCGTCTGTAGCACGCATTGCGCGCAAGTGATTGATAGCGACGCCATCCTATGGAGACTGTTTATTATTGATGTGTAACTACTTTTATCCGGCGCTGGTCACCTACCACTAAGGCGAATAGTTGTATGGGCCTTTTAACTGCAGTTTAACCCTTTGACGTATCAATTAGCGCAACGAAGTTCGCTTCCAACTGTTCGCACACAACTTGCACTAAGTAAACCGGTTTTGATGCTTAAGAACAGCCGCAAAACGAAACGAAATGTAAATGCATGTAATAAAACTATTTATTTTAGATTAGATGTTGTGCACGGCATCAACTAGTTTTATTCTTATTATTATGAGAATCGAAAATAATAATCTGTTATAAATTAACGGTATTTCATAGTAGATAACAAATAACACATTAAAAACTATATTTCTCGAATAAAGGAAATTTTAATAAAAATTATATTATAATATATATTATTGATTACATTATTTTGATGGTCTTCAATATGCCTTTGTCCTTGAATGAATATGTGTATATAGACATATGTAATTTTATGGAGTTGTTCCACGGGGCAATCTGCATGTCAATTTTTAATATCACAACTTTTAACTTATTATCTTATATTAGATAGATTGTAAATTAATAAATATTGAGTTATGAAAAAAAAAACGAGTTAGACTCGTGATAATAAATTTAGGCACAGAAATTTATTCATTTCATTTCATTTCATTTCATTTCATTTCATTTCATTTCATTTCATTTCATCAATGGATACATAATCTTTTGACTACATTTAATTATTATTAATTTTGCTAAAAATATTCAATACAATTTCCTTAAACATATTTCTATTCATTTGAAGATCGACTTCATGATAAATTAAGTTAAATAATAATGAACAACGGGTTATGGGTTCGTTTAAACCATAATTCGTTCTATGATATGGAAAACATAAGAGAACATTCTTATTTCTTAGGCATCTCTCTGGGACATAAAGGGGCATGAGAAGTAGTAAATCCGGGGATTTAATCCTACCATTGAGTATGTCCTTTATGAAAAGAACGCTATGAGTTTGTCTTCGACTTTCTAGAGTTTTTAGATCAATTAACGCACATCTAGACCTATAGTTAGGTAAATCTTCGGACCATCTCAGTTTCCTTAATGCAAATCGCGTGAATCTTTTTTGAATGTTTTCAATCCTGTTGGAAGAATTATGATAATAGGGAAACCAAATAACGCTGCAGTATTCCAGGATGGGGATTACTAATGAAAAATAAAGAGTTTTTAGAGTATAAGCATCATTAAATGCTACCGTATTCCTTTTCAAAAAGCCTAGCAAGGAATTTGATTTAGATATTATATAATCCAAATGTGCTGAGAAAGACAGCTTTGAATCGAAAATAACACCAAGATCTTTAATTTCACTTACTAATAAAAGTCTCTCGTTACCAAGACTATAATCAAACGAAATTCGAGATAATGAGCGGAAAGCACTAAAAATCTTACACTTGGAAATATTTAACTCCAGATGATTGTACATGCACCATTCAAAAAATGATTTTATGTCTTTTTGAAAATTTAAGCAATCCGTAATTGTAGAAATTTGTGAAAATATTTTCATATCATCTGCGAACATTAGACAATTAGAAAATTGTAAGAAGTACGGGATGTCATTGACAAAAAGATTGAAAAGCAGAGGCCCCAAATGACTACTTTGAGGAAGACCCGACAGAACTTCTATAAAGAAGGATTGTGCGCCTCCAATTTTGACTATCTGATGACGATTAGACAAATAAGATTTTAACCATTCAAGAAATTTAATTTTAAACCCCATTTTTCTCAGCTTTTCAACTAAAAGTCTATGGTGAACTCTATCGAAAGCTTTAACGAAATCTGTATACAGAACATCAACCTGCATTCTATTTTCTAAAGTAGAAATACAAAAATTAGTGAAAAGACATAAATTCGTTGCAGTGGAGCGACCATTAATAAATCCATGCTGTCTTGAAGTTAAAATTTCTTTCGTCGCAAAATTGAGTCTATCAAAAACTAACTTTTCAAATAGTTTAGGAATTGCTGAAAGTTTAGAGATAGGCCTGTAATTTTTAATTAAATGCTTGAGACCACTTTTATAAATTGGAGTAATGGATGATATTTTCCACTCCTCAAGAAAGACCACGAGTCAGACTCGTGGAAATACGTCAAGGGGTTAAAGCCATCTCATTATCAATTCGGTTTGATTTTCCAATTCCTACCTTTATTCAATTGGATATCTGATACGAGTTTCGATGCGGCATGAATAGTGTCATGCCACGCCCTGAAACCGAATTGATTATCCGGAATTATATTTTTGTCCTCAGCCCATTTTAGCAGGACTCTATTGATCACCTTCTCGAATACCCTGCTGATATTCGGAAGGAGACTTATTGACCGTTTCGGGATTGGATGCACCACCGCTGTTTTCCAATGCTCCGGATAATGTGCATTATTCAGTGCATTGTTAAACAGGATCGTGTAAACCCTCACCGCCTCCTGAGGAAGGTGTCGAAGCACAATGCTTGAGACTCCGTCGATCCCAACTGATTTCTTCCTCTTAAGTGATTCGAAGACCGCTTGGAGCTTCATCTTCGATATAAACGGGGGGTGTTCTCCTTCAATGGCGATGGCGTTATCTGCCATGTTATCATCATTGAACATGACGAAGCCGTTGTTCTCAGATCGCCAGTGCTCAATATCTTGACGAAGGTATAAGTTCCGCACCAGGACGCGATGTTCCAGGTCGTGGTTGGGGCGAATACTATCATTCACCTTATAGCCGCACCCAATGTTTCAACTTTCTCCTGCGGATCTTCGATCACAAAGAAGTTGTCGTCAAGAACTGCGTTACTTGAATCTATACCTGTTGCTTATAGACGTTCGTTGTCCGTAGATCTGCGAATCTTAAGACTCGGAAGTTCGCTTTGCCTTTTGCGTCTGAATATTATATTTATCTGCGGGAACATTCTCGGGTCGCTGGAACTTACAGCCCGAATCTTATTGTTCTAGTGCAGGTTTACTACAAGTCTTTAATTTTGAGTAATTAAAACCTTGACATTTTTAATTAGCGAATTCAAGGTCCTAATCTACCAGTTGTGGCTGTCAGTGAACCGCCTGTACAAGGCTTTTAATCTTGACAGCAGTTTACTCTTATGCTCACGAAGTGCGTCAATTTTCGCATTGCGGAACATGTGACTGTTGTCAGTGTGTCGATACCTAGGTATATTAATGTCCATCGTTCGATTGATGGTCTCGTCCATTTGTATCAGATACCTGTCAATCTCCTCGTTCGACAGGTTTCTAGTGGACGGTACGTTGAGAGCGTTTGAGGAGAGTGCTATCGTCAGTACTCTGGAGAAGCGTGTCCAACGCGTTCTACTATAGTTGTAAGAGTACGTATGAACAAATTCCTCCAGTTCCGCAACTTCGTTGGGAATCGTTATTTCGGCACTAAGTCCGTAATGGTCGCTGTCATACACGAATGTGTTCAGACAGTTTACCGTTTGTCTGTCAGCGTGGTTGTGATGCAACCTAACGTCTAGCAACAGAAGGTCCAAACGAGCCGCTGCGAGGACACGACGCCGTCCCAGAAGCATTCAAATTGAGTCTGTACTCGCCATTGTGCTGAACATACCAGTTGAAAAGCTGGATTCCTTTAGGGTTGGGTTCTCGATTCCCCCAATATATAATAATTTTCCTCCGAATCCAGCCTAAGGGATTGAAAGAGCAAGTCGAGCTCTGCTATAAATAGAGGGCTTGAGCGGTCACCAGAAGCGTAGACCGACACCACGTACAACTTCCTTCCACTATGGAAAGGGATGCACGCGATGCAGGCCTCCAGTATCTGGAATCTCCGCACTACACCACTGTATACAACTTTATGTTTGATAATGTTCTTAATAAAGAGAACGACACCACCCATTAATAGAGTTGGGCTGGTCTCTTCTGACTACTTTATAATTGCTGTGCAACAGATTTATTTCCTGAGTTAGCTTAGTTTCGCTAATCATGGGGATATCTGGGCTACGCTCATCTAACAAATTGCAAAGGTCTTTTCTTCGCTGATCCTCTCCCAGGCGTACCCATCATTGAGTTCGGTGCTTTTGGCTACTCACAGCCACCAAAATTCTCTCCATCATCGCCTTCAGCTCTGAGAAGCCTCTCTCGAGCACGGTTAGCCTCTCCTCTATTGAGAGAGCAACCGGCCTGGGGCCACAGCTTCAGGAGCCCTAGACCATTCGGTCTGAGAAACAACCGTCTGCCGTTGTGCCGTGTTGCCTCTTCCTGACGCCATTTGAGCGTAGGAAACTTGCGGCGTCACGGGTAAAGCTGAAACTCCGTCCTTACCCGAAGGACATTTTTCCGCCTTGTTTCTCTTCGCGCACTTCACGCAGCGAGGCTGCATGAGGCAATTTGCAGCGACGTGCCCGAGCCTAAGGCAGTTGTAGCATTGCATAATGCCATCACTCCTTTTTAATGTGTCCCACTTGCAGTCCCAGGCGCCTAAGGAATTAATACTCCTTAGCCGCTTTAGTTTGCTGCTGGGCGACAACTGAAAGAGGAAGAGCGGATTCTTCCGGTTCTCCCTTTTTGCCCTTGTTGTGATGAAGGGCTTGACCAAGACGAACTCGAGTCCGTCGCAGTCGAGTTTTTTGAGCAGACCGAAAATCTGCTCAGGCTCAAGCCGTTGCTCCTTCCGGAGCAACATTGTCTGAGGACGCTCACCCTTCGGGGTGAAAGAGAAGAACTCCGTCTTCGAGCACTCTAGACATTGTTTCAATTTTTTAAAGACCCCCATATCCTTGCACCGGATAACGTGCCTGTCCCCGCTGAGTAGTTTTATCACGAAATTACAGCCTACAGCTAGTTCACCTACCCTGGCTACGCCCATGATATCCGCCTTATGAAGATATATGGGCGGCACTCTCGTCTTCCTTTGGGCTGGTTGTTGCTCCTCCTGCCTTTTCTTATGCAGCTGTTTCCGCTGCTGCTGCTGCTGTTGCTGCGGCTACTGCTTCCGTTGCTGCTGTTGTTTCTTCTGCTGCTGCTGTTTTTGGAGCCGCAGTTTTTGCTCCTCGAGCTCTGCCGCTTTTTCGTCTGCTTTCCTTGTTTCGGCGTATGCCCGGAGCTTGCGAAGGCCTTTGACGAGCTGCTGCACTTTTTCGCTGCAGCCCTCCATGATGCCCGCTTTGCTGCGCCGTCGGAGATGTACGGGTACTTATCATCAGCTGCTGTTGCTTCCTCAGCAGCTTGTTCTTTCGGGGTCACACCCTCTGCTATCGCTCTTCTATCCTCGCTCGACTTTCTCTTAGCGAGGATTGGTACCACCTTCTGCTTCCTCATCCTCTTGGTGAGCCTACTGGATGAGGCCGTTGGAAGGTGGTCTGATCCCTCGCCTACGTCATTGATTGGCTGGGCGGACCGCTTCTCAGCCATCGTATGATTTTACGTCACTTCACACACTTGTTTATTATTTAAGTTTATCAATTTAATTTAAAAGTAAAAAGAAAAGGAAAATGTTTCTTCCCCGGCCAGGGATTGAACCACGGACTTTCACTATCACACGCCTGTACAGTAGCCACTAGGCTAAAACTGAGTTTTCTTTTTAGTGTCTCTGTCACTGACTCAACTTGTGATACCGATTTAAAAACCGCACAAAAGTCAAAACAGGTATGCACTCCGCGACGGTCTGTGAACGACTCACGAGCGATGACGCTACCCACTGAACTATCGTAACTATGTAATTTTTCGTGTTATTTTGCGCAGTTGAAAAGTAATACTCCGATCTGAAGCCGAACACGTCTGCACTGTGTGGAGGTCTATGAACGACTGACTGCAGGTTTTTGGTTTGTGAGGCTCCATGCGGCCTTTGACAATCTTTAAGACGGTTTGAGCCGCCTTTTCCGTCAGCTTTTCAGGAGTCGAGGTTTATCTGGAAGAAGTTGCAGCCGGTGGTGGCGTAGACCGACACCACGTACAACTTCCTTCCACTATGGAAAGGGATGCACGCGATGCAGGCCTCCAGTATCTGGAATCTCCGCACTACACCACTGTATACAACTTTATGTTTGATAATGTTCTTAATAAAGAGAACGACACCACCCATTAATAGAGTTGGGCTGGTCTCTTCTGACTACTTTATAATTGCTGTGCAACAGATTTATTTCCTGAGTTAGCTTAGTTTCGCTAATCATGGGGATATCTGGGCTACGCTCATCTAACAAATTGCAAAGGTCTTTTCTTCGCTGATCCTCTCCCAGGCGTACCCATCATTGAGTTCGGTGCTTTTGGCTACTCACAGCCACCAAAATTCTCTCCATCATCGCCTTCAGCTCTGAGAAGCCTCTCTCGAGCACGGTTAGCCTCTCCTCTATTGAGAGAGCAACCGGCCTGGGGCCACAGCTTCAGGAGCCTTGGACCATTCGGTCTGAGGAACAACCGTCTGCCGTTGTGCCGTGTTGCCTCTTCCTGACGCCATTTGAGCGTAGGAAATTTGCGGCGTCACGGGTAAAGCTGAAACTCCGGCGAATCTCAGTGCTCTGCTTTTGAGCCGCCGCTTTAATTTTTTTGAGCTCTTTGAGCTTGGGACACTCGCCAAAACTAGCGGTGCGCACAAACCTGCTGACTCTTTTCAGCTTATCCGTCCTTACGCGAAAACTAACGGTGCGCACAAACCAGCTGACTCTTTTCAGCTTATCCGTCCTTACCCAAAGGACATTTTTCCGCCTTGTTGCTCTTCGCGCACTTCACGCAGCGAGGCTGCATGAGGCAGTTTGCAGCGACGTGCCCGAGCATAAGGCAGTTGTAGCATTGCATAATGCCATCACGCCTTTTTAATGTGTCCCACTTGCAGTCCCAGACGCCTAAGGACTTAATACTCCCTAGCCGCTCTAGCTTGCTGCTGGGCGACAACTGAAAGAAAAAGAGCGGATTCTTCCGGTTCTCCCTTTTTGCCCTTGTCTTGATGAAGGGCTTGTCCATGACGAACTCGAGTCCTCCGCAGTCGAGTTTTTTGAGCAGACCGAAAATCTGCTCAGGCTCAAGCCGTTGCTCCATCCGGAGCAACATTGTCTGAGGACGCTTACCCTTCGGGGTGAAAGAGAAGAACTCCGTCTTCGAGCACTCTAGACATTGTTTCAATTTTTTAAAGACCCCCATATCCTTGCACCGGATAACGTGCCTGTCCCCGCTGAGTAGTTTTATCACGAAATTACAGACTACGGCTAGTTCACCTACCCAGGCTACGCCCATGATGTCCGCCTTATGAAGATATATGGGCGGCACTCTCGTCTTCCTTTGGGCTGGTTGTTGCTCCTGCTGCTACTGCTCTTGCTGCTGCCTTTTCTTAGGCAGATGTTTCCGCTGCTGCTTAGGTTGCGGCTGTTGTTTCTTCTGCTGCTGCTGTTTTTGGAGCCGCAGTTTTTGCTCCTGGAGCTCTGCCGCTTTTTCGTCTGCCTTCCTTGTTTCGGCGTATGCCAGGAGCTTGCGAAGGCCTTTGACGAGCTGCGAAGCCTCTCTCGAGCACGGTTAGCCTCTCCTCTATTGAGAGAGCAACCGGCCTGGGGCCACAGCTTCAGGAGCCCTAGACCATTCGGTCTGAGAAACAACCGTCTGCCGTTGTGCCGTGTTGCCTCTTCCTGACGCCATTTGAGCGTAGGAAACTTGCGGCGTCACGGGTAAAGCTGAAACTCCGTCCTTACCCAAAGGACATTTTTCCGCCTTGTTTCTCTTCGCGCACTTCACGCAGCGAGGCTGCATGAGGCAATTTGCAGCGACGTGCCCGAGCCTAAGGCAGTTGTAGCATTGCATAATGCCATCACTCCTTTTTAATGTGTCCCACTTGCAGTCCCAGGCGCCTAAGGAATTAATACTCCTTAGCCGCTTTAGTTTGCTGCTGGGCGACAACTGAAAGAGGAAGAGCGGATTCTTCCGGTTCTCCCTTTTTGCCCTTGTTGTGATGAAGGGCTTGACCAAGACGAACTCGAGTCCGTCGCAGTCGAGTTTTTTGAGCAGACCGAAAATCTGCTCAGGCTCAAGCCGTTGCTCCTTCCGGAGCAACATTGTCTGAGGACGCTCACCCTTCGGGGTGAAAGAGAAGAACTCCGTCTTCGAGCACTCTAGACATTGTTTCAATTTTTTAAAGACCCCCATATCCTTGCACCGGATAACGTGCCTGTCCCCGCTGAGTAGTTTTATCACGAAATTACAGCCTACAGCTAGTTCACCTACCCTGGCTACGCCCATGATATCCGCCTTATGAAAATATATGGGCGGCACTCTCGTCTTCCTTTGGGCTGGTTGTTGCTCCTCCTGCCTTTTCTTATGCAGCTGTTTCCGCTGCTGCTGCTGCTGTTGCTGCGGCTACTGCTTCGGTTGCTGCTGTTGTTTCTTCTGCTGCTGCTGTTTTTGGAGCCGCAGTTTTTGCTCCTCGAGCTCTGCCGCTTTTTCGTCTGCTTTCCTTGTTTCGGCGTATGCCCGGAGCTTGCGAAGGCCTTTGACGAGCTGCTGCACTTTTTCGCTGCAGCCCTCCATGATGCCCGCTTTGCTGCGCCGTCGGAGATGTACGGGTACTTATCATCAGCTGCTGTTGCTTCCTCAGCAGCTTGTTCTTTCGGGGTCACACCCTCTGCTATCGCTCTTCTATCCTCGCTCGACTTTCTCTTAGCGAGGATTGGTACCACCTTCTGCTTCCTCATCCTCTTGGTGAGCCTACTGGATGAGGCCGTTGGAAGGTGGTCTGATCCCTCGCCTACGTCATTGATTGGCTGGGCGGACCGCTTCTCAGCCATCGTATGATTTTACGTCACTTCACACACTTGTTTATTATTTAAGTTTATCAATTTAATTTAAAAGTAAAAAGAAAAGGAAAATGTTTCTTCCCCGGCCAGGGATTGAACCACGGACTTTCACTATCACACGCCTGTACAGTAGCCACTAGGCTACCACTGAGTTTTCTTTTTAGTGTCTCTGTCACTGACTCAACTTGTGATACCGATTTAAAAACCGCACAAAAGTCAAAACAGGTATGCACTCCGCGACGGTCTGTGAACGACTCACGAGCGATGACGCTACCCACTGAACTATCGTAACTATGTAATTTTTCGTGTTATTTTGCGCAGTTGAAAAGTAATACTCCGATCTGAAGCCGAACACGTCTGCACTGTGTGGAGGTCTATGAACGACTGACTGCAGGTTTTTGGTTTGTGAGGCTCCATGCGGCCTTTGACAATCTTTAAGACGGTTTGAGCCGCCTTTTCCGTCAGCTTTTCAGGAGTCGAGGTTTATCTGGAAGAAGTTGCAGCCGGTGGGCATTCGAATTTTCGTTATAGAATGATTTGTGTTCATTTTTAATCCCACGAGTAGAGGAGAAAGGCAGGCAGGATTGATCTGGGAGTGTACCAGGTCTCCCAGATACTCCATTCGCGACTGAGCTATTTTTTCAGGTGGGTCTCCAGCCAGGCCTCGGCACGGGTCGTATGACACCTTGATCCAGCCCACCGGAGATGGAAGGGAGAGATAGGATGTAATGGCAAGGAGATAAGGGATGGTCACATCTTAGCTTCGGGTCTCCTCATAGAGAATAAATTCCCTTGAGTCTTTGACCTTCGCATCACTGTACTATCATATCTCAGTGCAAGCTGTTTAAAAAACGCAATATGTATATGGTATTCATCCATGAAACAATATATATCTATCTATTTTTAAGAGCAGTTTTTCAGTTTTTCTTTTTGCTTTGCTGGATTTTCTACAGGGAAGTAAACGGAATAAATCCTCATAAGATTTTGATTCGTCAGTTTGATCTCAATTTTTACATTGTCTACCAGCTTAGTTTTCATAACAGGTAGAAGCGAATGTTGAATTGATCTTTTCGTAAGGATGGTGAAACCTATAACCCCTATTCCGGTTCTAACGTTTCTATAACGCTTGGATTAAGTTTAGGTAGATTAACATGATTTTTCGGTACGGTTTCGGTGATTACTGCAACGTGGGTTTCGTTATTACTTAATATTTAATTTTTAATCTGTTTCGTATGTAGACATGCGTTAATAATGTTACATCTTTAACTATTACTGCCGATTACTAGCTCTGTGATCTTAGTTTTTGAGCGTATTTTCAATCTTTTGTCCAATTATTGTTGTTCCGTTTCTGGATAGCTCATTTGCTTCACAGTTGCCTGGAATATCTCTAACATTGTCTCGATATCTCATTAAGAGACATATCCCAGTCTTACCAATTTCGATCTTAAAAATGGTGATTCGAGTGCCATAATTGCTACTTGATTGTTGGTGTAGGTTACGATGCTCTCATTCGATATCGTTCTCATCAACACCCATTCAGCGACTTCAAAAATAGCAGTTATTTCTGCTGCAAGAGTGACTCACATCCCTTGCCAATGTGTAATATTCAAAAGTAATGATGTACACTTCATTTGATATGTTCAATGACACAACGGTTAATGCTATCGAATACACACTAGAAATCAATTGTGAATTAATCATTGCATCATTTGTATGATAAGTAAATAAACGTTCACTTCTAAAAGCTACAATGAATATTCATTCTAATATCACATTCTTAATATTAATATATCAATAGAGATGAAAGGAGTATGAAAGAATTTGTTAACAATGTTCGAAGAAATGGTTTTCTTTAGCAAATTTGTAGGCAACAGGAAATTATTGATATGGTATTTTATGTTTGGTAGGCAACAGAAAGTTATTGATATAGTAAAATATATACATAGAACGTTAAATCGTATAAAAACCAATTTTCGGAATTAAAAACCATGTGGTTTTCTTTAATCTAACACAATACCGAACATAAAAGTCGTAAATGAAATCTAAGGTATGCTAATAATTTGCAATAATTCGAAATTAATTCTTATGTTAGCCAGTAATGTCATTTAACAACAGAATTGCAATGACTAATATTCCTCCATATTGGCATGGAAACACTCGGAGGAACATACACAACATACAAAAATTGCACACACAGCTTACCAAGCGCAGTTTTTAATAATTTATAAAATGGAGAAAATAACTCCTATCCGCCTTTTGTTTATGTATTTTTTCTGATTAGTACTACCAACACTTTGTAACGTAACGCTTGTTTCTCCGATTTCTCTCGTCCGAACTGAAATAATTTCAAAATTCCTGTTTTTGTTCTTTTTTGTATGCATTTGTGCGCAGTCATTTAAAATAATTTTTGCAAACATACACTTTTCCAACATTAATAATAATTGAATAGAATTTAAAAGACGTTATTTAAAATCGTATGCTTAATTCAATTATTTCCCTACTATCAAAAGAATACATGTATTAAATAAATGAAATGAAATGAAAATAATATAGAGAGCAAAGAGACATCCATCTTCGGCCATTTTCCCCCCTAGTCCACAAAAGAGAGGAATGTAAGAGTAGTAGAAATCCCTTATATTTCACTTATACTTTTACAAATTCGTCAATTCACCCCTGTAATGGCGGCCGATTCGTCAATTCACCCCAGTAATGGCGGCCGATTCATCAATTTGTATGAGAAAATCGCGTGAAGTTGGCCGCAACCATGTACTATTGTTCAAAGAGTGTTCAGTGGGTTCATGACATTAGTGGTAGGATTGGGTGAATAAAAAAATAATGCCACGTATTATTAACAGGAATAGTTTGCATCAATTTAATCTATTCATGTAATATATAACTTATTTCTATGTCATACGTGAGAAATGAAGTCATTTTGATAGCATTCATTCACAAATTCGAAAAAAGGTAAGGAATTAAAAATTAAAATTTCTTAATTGTTAAGAGAAATTTCCAGATATTAAAACTAAAACTAATTCAGAAAAATAGTTGCCAAAATTTTATAGTAACTTCCATCATATATCTGTAATAAGGAAAAGCAGCAAAGAAACTGCTTATTTTTTGATTTATGCACACGTTTCAAAGTTATATATATACCTGTACATAAGTGTCGGGCAATGTGTTTTATAGATACCATTCATATATGAGAAAAAAAACAATACATTTATCTGTTTCTTCATTAATATCACACTAATGCTGCGACAGAAATGCCTATAACAGGAGCTTAATTAATTTACAGCGTGAACATACGCTTTGGTCGTTTGCTTACTCCTCCTCATTGTGTTGAATACTTAACACTGAACATTTGAAAAATGTCGGGTAAACGAGCGAATTTTCCCAACCATAGTATTGGGGTGGATTGAAGGTGCTATTTGAAAATTCGCTCGTTTACCCGACATTTTTCAAATGTTCAGTGTTAAGTATTCAACACAATGAGAAGGAGTAAGCAAACGAACAAGGCGTATGTTCACGCTGTAAATTAATAAAGCTCCTGTTTATAGGGAATTTGGGGAAGAGAATCAGCTGTTCTCAAGAGCTCACACGTATTCACAGACACGGCGGGGAAAGCTTATAAAAAACGCTGTCAGATGGAATCAAGGGGCAAGAGAGGTAAAAGATGGATATCTCTTTGCTCTCTTATTTCTGCTGACTGAATATCATTAACAGAGCGCTGCAAGCAAATCCGCTAACATAAAATAGACTTCGCTTAGTCGTTCGCGTTTACAACTATGCACAAGAATGTAGTATTTCTTAACACTAACTTAACAGAGTATGTGTATTTAAATTCTAAATCGAACAGAGGGTGACACTGAATTCTAAACAAATATGCTTCATTATTGATCAGCACATTATATTATTGATACTAGATTGATAATCTCTTATAAACTTCTGAAAAAAATGTTTACTTGAATTTATTGTTTCTCTATCCAAATCAAAAAATTGCGCATGTGTACATGGCATGGTATGGTACTGTAACAGTAAATTATCAGCACAAAAAAGGTAAAATCTTGTCATTCGTGTAAGTGCTCTCAAACATACCGGTCGTACTCGGTCACTCTTTTTTTTTAAATTTACATCCATAGCACTAAAAAGCAAGATAGCTAAGCGAGGCTTTATCACGTTGGAGAATTCGTTGTCCTCAAAGAATAAATATAGTAGAACCCATACTCCTACATTCTGCATTCTGGATTCCCATCCTTATACGGGCAATGAAAACTCTCTTCGAGTGTTAATCAGTTTCCTACAAAAAAATGTTCGTTCGTCCTATAAAAATTCTACAGAAAAATGAATTTGTGCATCAATTGTAGATTACCAAGATAATCAAAAATTTGTGGACTATTTCTAGATTGTTTATTTCGAAAATAGATCTATTATACTACTTGATCTTAAAAAATGTAAGAGCTATTTTTCGCACACAAGTAAGATGGGAGTTTCAGCGCCGCCAAAAAAAAAAGAAATTAACATAGTGCCACAATTGCAAAATGTCTGGCCACGCAGAACATCGCACATTGCAATGTTAACACTTGTTGTAGCAATTGCTCAGGAAACCCTAAAACCAACACTTGTACATCTACTGCCATCTCAACTGTGGCGGTAATCGTAAATGAACTTGTGAAAGTCGAGTGAAATATGGTATTTATCCATCATCCAAAAGTTCCACAACATTAAGTGGCCAAATTGCCAGCCAGATTGTCACCCTACAAAGCCCTTGTTCTCCCAAGAGTCATTTTCCTCTTGCGTGCGATATTTCGTGCTAGGACGTCATATGTTGCGCTGTCCCAATGGCTCGGTATCGGAGCTGTGATGTCCATCCGCTTTACATTACCTAGCCGTTGGACCCGTAATTCTGCGCTTGATCTCTGTACTGGTGTTATTGTCACTATTCACTCCAGAGCCTAGGTAGACGAGGTCCTTGACTACCTCAAAGTTTTTGCCAATTAAGACGCTCTGTCCAAGACGTGGATGTTGTATGTCCTTTTTGAGGATATCATATACTTCGTTTTGCCCTCATTCACAGCCAGACCCATATTAGCCGCTTCCGTCTCAATGTTAGCAAAAGCCTCACTGACGGCTCGCTTAGTTCTGCCAATCACGTCAATGTAAACGGCGTATGCTAACAATTGCACGGACTTCTGGAAGATCGTGCCTCTAGTGTTGGCGTGTGAGTTTCGCACGATCTTCTCCAGGACGATGTTGAAGAAATCACATGACAGCGCGTCGCCCTGCCTAAAACCTTTTTGACATTGAAGGTCTCGGTGAGTTCGTTACCGACCTTGATGGAGCAGCAAGAGTTCTCCATCGTCATCCTGCACAGCCTGACAAGTTTGGCAGGAATGTCAAAACTAGACATGGCGTTGTATAGCACGTCTCTATGCACGCTGTCATATGCGGCCTTGAAATCGACGAACAGATGGTGAGTGTCGATTTGCATTTCTTGGGTCTTTTCCAGGATCTGCCGTAGTGTGAAGATTTGGTCTGTTGTGAACTTTCCTGGCCTGAAGCCACACTGATATGGACCTATCAGATTATTAATGAATGGCTTCAGGCGGGTACACAAAACGACAGAGAAGATCTTATACGCAATGTTAAGAAGACTGATCCCTCGATAGCTGGCGCAGTTGAAGGGGTCTCCTTTCTTGTGGATCGGGCAAACGATACTGAGATTCCACTCGTCGGGCTTGCTTTCCTCAGACCATATCTTGCAGATGAGCTGGTGCATGCGCCCAACCAGATCATCTCCAGCTGCCTTAAATATTTCAGCAGGCAGACCGTCCGCTCCAGCAGCTTTGTTAGACTTCAGTCTAGATATTGCTACCTTGACCTCGTCTAAGTCTGGGGGACGGTATTCACGTCTGTCATCGTCCAGATTGAGTGGAACATTCTGCCTGACAGCGGTATTTTGGTCCTCATCGCCGTTTAACAGTCTGCAGAAATGATCTTTCCAGATTCTCAGTATCGACTGCGACTCTACTACCAGATGTCCATTTCCATCCCGACAGGCTTCTGTCCGAGTTTTACATCCATTGGATAATTGTTTTACCCTTTGATAAAACTTTCGGACGTCATTCCTGCCATAGCACCTCTCCATCTCCTCGACCGCGCGCTTTTCATGCTATTTTTTTTTTCTTCTGAGAAGCCGGTGCTCTTCTTCGTCGAACTTACAGAGAGTTTCTGGGAGACTCGGTCGGCAAAGATCCTGGCAGTCCGCTGCGATTGTTGCTTTGCGACGTCAAACCGTGGTGTTCGTTCTCGACTCCGTTGTTCTCGTGATATCCTGATTCTTACCTTGGCTACAACAAGGAAATGGTCCGAGTCAACGTTGGCTCCTCGGAAAGTTCGGACATCGAGAATGCTGGAGGAGTGTCTGACGTCGATCGCAACGTGATCAATCTGGTTGACGGTTGATTGATCTGGGGACCGCCATGTCCCTTTATGGATGCTGAGGTGTGGGAACCGCGTGCTAGCAACAGAGAGGTTACGTCCCATGACAAAGTCCACCAGCCTTAGTCCGTTACTGGACGTGGTGTCGTGTAGGCTGTGTTTCCCTATGACTTTAGCAAAGATTTCTTCTTTACCCAGCTTAGCATTGAAATCTCCTAGAACGATCTTGGTGTCAAAGCTGGGGCATTGATCGTATGTTCTTTCTAGGAGATCATAGAAGTCATCTTTGCTACTATCATCTTTGTCCTCTGTCGGGGCGTGGGCGCATATCAGGCTGATGTTGCCGAATGTAGCCTTGATGCGGATTGTTATGAGGCGTTCGCTTTTACAGTCAAAGCTTAAGACTTTTTGCCTAAGTCTGCCTCGAACAACAAATCCACATCCAAATAAGCGCCTCCTGCAATCACCGTAGTAGATGTCGCAGTTTTTCATCCTCTTCTTGCCCGGCCCATTCCATCGCACTTCCTGGATGGCGGTGATATCTGCTTTATAGCAGTCAAGGGCCTCCGCGAGTTCTTCGGCTGCACGTGGCCTGTTAAGTAACCTCACATTCCACGTGCAGAACCGAAAAGCATGGTCATTTGTTCGTTTGCTGGGGTCGTCAACAGTAGATCGGTCTGTATCCGAGGCAAATAGTCGTCTCTGAACCGATTTTTTTACGTGGTGAGGGCGTTAACCCCACGCACAACCCCCAGCTGGGAGGCCAGGCCCATTTATTTTACCCTTGGGCGAAGGGTCTCGTAACCTCCGGTATCGGTAACCTCGCTGAGGTTGTGAGTGCCGCCGTTGATCCTACAGGATAGGGTTCCTCCGCCGCCAACTCTACTCCAAAATCCCGATATGACCTCGAAGGCAACCTTTTAGATCTGAGCTCCGAATATGTCAGAGTAGCTCTAAAAGGAGGTGTACCAGGTAGCTCTGGATGTCGCCGTTGGCTAATCTGATGATAAGCTAATCCGCCGCCATCCGTGGAGAAGATGAGCCCTGATACAGACTCATCCACTCTCCCCCTCTCTCGTTTGCAGCCGCCAATGACGTCCCACGGGGGTTGGGTACCCCATCTTCAGTCGAAGGTGCTCGGCTCCCGGATTTCACCACGGGTGGTGAGAGTAGGAGTTCATTGACAGAGGCTAAGTGCAGACGCCTGTGCCTGTATAAGTCGCTTGTCAACGCTTCGAAATCCAATAATAATAATAATAATAATAATGATAATAATAATAATAATAATAATAATAATAATAATAATAATAATAATAATAATAATAATAATAATAATAATAATAATAATAATAATAATAATAATAATAATAATAATAATAATAATAATAATAATAATAATAATAATAATAATAATAATAATAATAATAATAATAATAATAATAATAATAATAATAATAATAATAATAATAATAATAATAATAATAATAATAATAATAATAATAATAATAATAATAATAATAATAATAATAATAATAATAATAATAATAATAATAATAATAATAATAATAATAATAATAATAATAATAATAATAATAATAATAATAATAATAATAATAATAATAATAATAATAATAATAATAATAATAATAATAATAATAATAATAATAATAATAATTGTTCAAGATTAAATTATGTTAGTCTTCACTCACTGTAATTTTGTAAAAATTTGCTGTTAATCACTGTACACACAAAATCGTATGTTTTTATCTTTACCAACAATTGTACACGAAAATCGAATGAGGCATCTGCCGTAAACTCGTACGATCGGTGCAATAACAATGTACATGTAGCTGATAGTGCGTTTTTTGGTTGCATTATACAAATTCGACAAGTACTCGGTCACTTGGATTTTGGTCGTAGCAGAAGCTGGTAACAATTGGGACATACAATAAATATTATTATAACGATTTAAGTGTGACTGTTTTTCTTGATTAGTGATAAACATTTTTTGCAGCATTATTCCCTATCCCTTTATTAAACATTTTTTGGTCCTTCGAATCCGGATAGTTAACAATAAAAAAAGTGAATTGGTTGTAATTGTGATTATTTCTGAAATTCCTGTGTGATTAAGTGAATTATACTAGTCTATAATCATTGTAATAAGCCATTGAATTAGTATTAAATCATGAGTGCATCAAAAAAGCATAACGTGAAAATGCAAAAGGACGATTAAATCGCGCGGTGTTATTCGTCGAAACAATCAGTGAATCTACAGATTTAGAAATGCTAGAGATACGCCTAACAAATCTAAACGATACGTGGGTACAGTTTTCAGACGTTCACAACGATCTTCTTCAACATTTGAAAGATGATGAGTTTGTGCTGATGGAAAACGAATTCGCAAGTTATGAAACTAACTTCTTTCGTGCAAATGCTGTATTTATGAAAGCCATTCGTGAGCGAAAAACATTCGTTAAAGAAATTTCGGACAGTTCGGCGATAGACCGCCTTGTGAATCAACAAACTTCATTTCTCGAAAAACTCAACGATTCCGCAAACAACTCGCGCTCTGAGGTAAAATTGCCGACAATTGTGATTCCGCCATTTTCCGGGAATTATAAGGATTGGCCAACATTTCGTGATCTTTTCCTTGGTTCGGTGGATAATCAAAAAAATCTGACACCAACCCAAAAGTTTCACTACCTTAAGTCCTTTCTTCGTGATGATGCGGCCAATTTTGTAAAGCACATTCCGATATCAGATGTTAATTATCTTGAAACGTGGGAGCGATTAGAAAGCCGGTATGATCGCGCGCATTTGATAGTAAAGTCGTTTATTCAATCCTTCTTGTCGCTTCCGTCAATGAGCACCGCGAATGCTCAGACTCTAAGAAAAATCGCTGACGGTGCGGATGAAGTTGTGCGCGGATTAAATGCTATGGACAAAACCAGTCGCGACCCGTGGCTTATATACTTACTGTTAAATAAGCTCGATCAGGATACCAATCAATCTTGGGCGGAACACGTAGCGTCTCGCGACGATTGCACTATAACCGAGCTGTTGAACTATCTCCAAAAACGCTGTGATGCTCTTGATTCGTGTCAATCGGTAAATCGTTCTGTAGCACCTCGTGTGAGGCCATCAGCTACAATAAGAGCGCATGTTGCTGAAGAATCTAGTTCTGTGTGTCCAAAGTGTAAAATGAATCATCTATTAGCCCAGTGTCCCAAGTTTTTGGCTTTAGAAACAGATTCGCGTCGAAACTTTGTAAAAACCAATTCAGTGTGTTTTAATTGTCTTCGGGTTGGACATTCGTCGAACAAATGTCGATCATGTTTCCGTTGTCGAGTTTGTAAGTCGCGTCATCACTCGCTGGTCCACCCTGACGATTCAAACAGCGTACCATCACCATCCATGCTAGCGGAACCGGGAATCCCTTCGTCGTCGTCCTCGAACCAATCGTCTCGTTCTCCCCTGAATTCAAATCTACCCCTTATGAATAACCTTTCTCTCAAACCCACTCGTCGTACTCAAACTCTTCTTCCAACTGTGTTAGCAAAGGTTAAGGATATTCGGGGTAATTTTATCGATTGTCGAGGTTTACTGGATTCGGGTTCACAATCCTCTTTCGTTGTCGAATCTTTCGTTCAAAGACTCGGCTATTCTCGGAAGCATGCTCGTATTCCAATACTTGGGTTATCATCAACAGACGCAGGATACACCAGAGGTTACGTTTCCTTCCAACTGGGTTCGCGTTATGACTCAAATTCAGTGTCAGTAGACGCATTCATTTTGAGTAAATTGACGCGTAACTTGCCATCGCAATCGCTAAACGTTGATCTCTGGCCTCATATTAAAGATCTGGACTTAGCTGACCCCTATTTTAACACGGCAGCGCCAGTTGATGTCCTACTAGGAGCAGATAAAATATGGAATATTTTACAAGGAGACCAGATTCGTGGTCCTGAGGGGTATCCTATTGCCCAAAAGACATCGTTCGGTTGGGTAATCACTGGAGAATTGTTTGAAAAGCAGCAGTTGGACAGTATGCCGTTGAGTTCCCTGCATTCCACAGTTGATGTAGATGTCCTTCTGCAACGTTTTTGGGAGTTGGAGGAGGTCAAACCTGCCAAGGATACGGATTTCACCGATGACCCAGCGGAGCAACATTTTCGCAGAACATTTAGTCGAGCATCGGACGGTAAATATGTTGTTTCACTTCCTTTTAAAAATACTCCGCCCTCGTTTGGAAACACAGTGAAATCAGCAGTTTCGCGGTTAAACTTAATGGAACGACGTTTTCGTAGAGATCCAGAGTTACACCGATTGTATTCCGAATTTATGAACGAATACGTCAATCTTGGTCACATGGAACGGATCCCCACAGAAGAAATCGAAACAGCTCGTGGTCAGCATTTTTATCTTCCTCATCACGCGGTTTTGAAACCTGACAGTGTCTCAACCAAGTTACGCGTGGTATTCGATGGTTCCAGTAAGGATTCTGCTGGCCTGTCTTTAAACAGTGAGCTACTAGTTGGACCTCCAATCCAACGCAATTTAGTCGGTGTTTGCCTGCGATTTCGAGAACATCGGTACGTTTTCTGTGCTGACGTTGTAAAAATGTTTCGTCAAATTTGGATTGAGGACAACCAAACTAATTTCCAGCGGATTGTGTGGAGAGACAATTTTGATGAAGATATTCAGCATTATCGCTTACGTACAGTAACTTATGGTACTGCTTCAGCGCCTTTCTTGTCTGTGCGTGTCCTTAAACAAATTGCTGATGACTACCAGGCCGAATATCCTAATGCAGCACGTGTTTTAGTCAGCGATGTTTATGTGGACGATGTTATGACGGGTTCCAACTCTATTGACCAACTCTTAGCGTTGAAAACCGAACTTGTGCAACTGTTGTCCATGGCTAAACTGCAACTTCGAAAATGGAGTTCAAACTGTTGGGCTCTTCTTTCGACATTATCAAGTGCTGAATCGGAGCAATCGTCGTTAGATATCGAACATTCGCAGTCATCAATTAAAGTACTTGGAATGCTTTGGAATCCATCCCTTGATGTCTTTGGCTTTCGTATGTGTGACACTCTTCCGCTCTTGTCACCAACACGAAGAACATTGTTGTCTGAAGTATCGAAGATATTCGATCCTTTGGGTTTGTTGGCTCCATCTGTCATCCTTTTCAAGCTTTTGTTTCAAGAGCTCTGGTCGTGCGATTACAATCTTGGCTGGGATGATCCTTTACCTCAATCTTTGGCTGAACGATGGAGCAAGTATAGAACACAACTTCACTGTCTCGAGAGCATACAGGTTCCTCGCAATGTATTCGCTACATTGGAAGATATCGAGATGCATGGATTTTCAGATGCATCGTCACTGGCTTATTCAGCTGTTGTTTACATTCGTTGCAGAGTGGCGGATGGAAACTTTCAAACAAGAATTGTCGCTGCTAAGACCAAGGTTGCTCCATTGAAACCCGTCTCAATTCCAAGGCTGGAACTCTGTGGTGCACTGCTTCTCACTCGATTGATGAGTAACCTCAAATCGTCGCTGGCGACCAGAATTCCGAAGATAAACGCTTGGTGCGATTCGGAGATCGTTCTACATTGGCTGTCTTCACCACCTCGCCGCTGGACAACATTCGTCGCGAATCGCACAGCTGCCATCATTGAAACAATTCCTCGACATTCGTGGCGTCATATCTCGTCAGAATATAACCCTGCAGACTGTGCTTCACGTGGTGTACTTCCTTCGGAGCTGGCAGGTCATAATCTTTGGTGAGGAGGCCCATCATGGTTAAAACTCCCAGAACAACTTTGGCCCACGTCAAGACCTTCTTCCATGGAAACCCACCTTGAAGAAAGACAATCGTGTCAAGCATTGGTCGTTACGCCGGAGACTGATGCATTACAAACACTTATCGGGAAAATCTCATCGTGGTTTCGGTTGCAACGAATCGTCGCGTACTGCCTTCGTTTTGGGTTTAACTCTCGTACAGCAAAGCTCAATCGACGGTCCTCTAACCTTACTCTAGCAGAGTTGCAATCCGCAAGACGATTAATAATCAAATCAGTGCAATTAAATTCATTCTGTGACGACATTCGGTATCTCAGTCAAAACCACCATCTACCGGCGAAATCAAGATTGCTGAAATATTCTCCTTTTATCGACAATGAAGGATTGCTTCGTGTCGGAGGAAGGATTAAAAATGCGATAGCATCCTTCGACATAAAACACCCTATAATACTTCCTAAAAACAATAATATTTCTCGTCTTATTGTAACAGATATTCATGTCAATAATTTGCATCCAGGAGTATCCGATACGTTTTGCATCACTCGGCAAAGATACTGGATACTAGGGAGTCGTAACTTGATCCGGCATGTAGTACACAGATGCAAGGCGTGTTTCATGCAAAGGAAGGTGACCAGTCAGCAGCTGATGGGGGACTTACCAGCTCATCGAATACAACCAGGTCGTCCATTTTTGAATATTGGGTGCGACTTCGCTGCCCCAATCACCATCAAACTGTCTAAATTGCGCAATTCGAAACATTCGAAGGCTTATATTGCGCTATTCGTGTGTATGGCTACCAAAGCAATACATCTGGAAGTCGTTAGCGACCTTACAACAGAAGCCTTTTTAGCCGCCTTTCGTCGATTTGTGTCTCGTCGTGGTTTATGCTCTCACATCTATAGTGATAATGGGACAAATTTTCAAGGCGCACGCCGCAGCTTAACTGAGATGCACAAGCTGCTTATGGCAGAGGGCC
>CAKAIZ010000086.1:0-25001 GCA_916610145.1 Eristalis arbustorum | reverse complement strand
AAAAAAAATGAATAGTG
This sequence comes from Eristalis arbustorum, assembly GCA_916610145.1. NCBI lineage: Eukaryota > Metazoa > Arthropoda > Insecta > Diptera > Syrphidae > Eristalis > Eristalis arbustorum. The sequence goes on along the minus strand of CAKAIZ010000086.1, from coordinate 24,984 downwards.
TAAAATGTGGCGAAATTTTCGTTAGCAACAAGCTTCGCTCTACGCTTCATTGCAAATGGTGTTGACATGAGTTGATCTTGTTGAGATTGATCAAATAACCAGACCCACCGACTTTTTGAAAATTATTTGCTTACACTTGACGCTCACTGTACATACGATCTATGCCCCATATTCCTAATATCACAGGTCGGCATCATATTCCTGACTTTTTTCCTTGTCTGTGCTAGAATCACAATTGTTTACGTTATGACAATTTTTTTTATAAATTATTTCTAGTGGCAAATGTGATGCAAAAATGACGTGTATTTGAAAATTTAATTTATATAAATTACTAATAATCTGCGACCAGTTCGAGTAGTACAAATACTTCCTAACAAAAAACTGGTATTCACAGAACTCGCCTTAGCAAATTCTATAGCTTAACTATCTCCTTCTCAAACCAGCTACCAAAGAACAGTCATGCTGCATCCAGTCATCAATTCTATGATTGCTTAGACTTTAAATGGTGGCCCGTGGCGTTTTGGGTATGTGCGTCAACCCCAACCTCGATGTAGTAGGTTCGATCCCTGGTCTGTGCGACAAAAATAATTTTCACAGCCTGACATCTTTCGAAGAGTATTTAATGTCTAGAAAAAGTCGTTCAAACTTGGCTGTTCGGAGTCGGCATAGAACTGTAGGTCCCTTCCACTCGTGAGAAAACATGGCACACATAATCCCCGAGTGGTTGAAGCTAGGCCCTGGCCCTCCACGGGCTGTAGCGTCACACATATTATTATTATTATATTGGCCTTTAAATATACAACACTTGCTAGTTAACGATCGTCAAGCAAGTTTTGCATTGTGTATGTCGATCCACAAGAAAGGAGACCCCGCCAACTATCGAGGGACCAGTTATCTTAACATCGCGAATAAAATCTTCTCTGCCGTTTTGTGTACCTGCCTGAAGCCGTTCATTAATAATCTGAAATCTGCCAGGAAAGTCCACAACAGACCAAATCTTCACACTACGGCAGATCCTGGAAAAGACCCAAGAAATACAAATCAATACTCACCATCTGTTTGTCGTTTTCAAAACCGCATATGACAGTTTGCATAGAGACGAGCTATACAACGCCATGTCTAGTTTTGACATTCCTGCCAAACTCGTCAGGCTGTGGAGGATGACGATGGGGAACTCACGCTGCTCCATCAAGGTCGGTAACGAACTCACCGAGACCTTCAATGTCAAAAAAAGATGTAGACAAGGCGACGCGCTGTCATGTGATTTCTTCAACATAGTCCTGGAGAAGATCGTGCGAAACTCACACGCCAACACTAGAGGCACGATCTTCCAGAAGTCCGTTCAATTGTTAGCATACGCCGATGACATTGACGTGATTGGCAGAACTCAGCGAGCCGTTAGTGAGGCTTTTGCTAACATTGAGACGGAAGCGGCTAAAATGGGTCTGGCGGTGAATGAGGGCAAAACGAAGTATATGCTGTCCTCAAAAAAGGACATACAACATCGACGTCTTGGACAGAGCGTCACAATGGGCAGCTATAACTTCGAGGTAGTCAAGGACTTCACTTACCTCGGCTCCGGAGTAAACTGTACAAATATCATCAGTACCAAGATCAACCGTAGGATAACTCTTGTCAACCGCTGTTTCTTCGGGCTCAAGAGGCAATTGAGTAATAGAGCCTTCTCTCTAAGAACCAAGTTGACTCTATACAGACACTGATCATCCCAGTCCTGCTATACGGCGCGGAGGTACAATCTCGAAAGCTAATGAAGAAGTCCTTGGTCTCTTTGAGAGAATAGTTCTACGCATGATCTTTGGCCCTGTTTGTGTTGACGGGTTCTGGAGGAGAAGATTCAATCACGAACTGTACGGGCTGCCAACGCCTACGGTGGCTAGGTCATGTAGAGCGTATGGACACCACAGCTCCGGCCCGAAGAATCTTCGAATCCGAACCTGTCGGGCAACGCAACAGAGGACGCCCGCATTTAAGGAGGCGCATCCACGTGCAGAGGGACCTCAACCAACTTGGTGTGTGAAACTGGAAACTGCTAGCCAGAGATCGCGCAAGTTGGAGAGGCATGTTGGTTGAGGCCCAGGTCCACCCCGGACTGTAGCGCCACACAAAAAAGAAGAAGAAGATGTCGATCCCGATAGTTATTTGTCGATTTGATACCAGCTTTTTAGGGCTCGCAAATTTGTGATCGCTGCGTGCATACCGAGAATTTTTCTACACAAGAAGCATTGTTTTCATAAGGCACGCATACATTTATTTTGCTGTATGTTTGAAACTTTACTTACTTACTTAAGGTGGCGCTACAGTCCGGGGTGGACCTGGGCCTCAACCAACAAGCGTCTCCAGCCAGCTCGATCTTTAGCTAGCTGTCTCCAGTTTCGCACGCATAGTTGGTTGAGGTCCCTTTCCACTTGCGTGCGCCACCTGAGTCGCGGTCTTCCTCTACTGCGCCGTCCCTCGGGGGCGGATTCGAAGACTTTTCGGGCCGGAGCATTGGTTTCCATCCGCTCTACATGACCTAGCCATCTCAATCGTTGGATCTTCACTCTTCTGGCTGAGTCGATGTCACTGAACAGCCCGTATAGTTCGTCGTTGTATCTCCTCCTCCACTCACCATCTATGCAGACGGGACCGAAAATCACCCGAAGAATTTTCCTCTCGAAGCAACCAAGGGCTGCTTCATCCGCCTTTGACAGAGTCCATGCCTCCGCGCCATATAGCAGGACTGGGACGATTAAGGTCTTGTAAAGCGTTACCTTGGTTGTTCGGGAGAGGGCTTTGTTTACCAATTGCTTTCTTAGCCCAAAGAAGCACCGATTGGCAAGAGTTATTCTGATTTCAGCGCTGTTGTCGTTGTCTGAGTTGATAGCGGTTCCTAGGTAGACAAAGTTTTTAACTACCTCGAAGTTATATCTGTCTGCTGTGACGGTGTTGGGTGTCCTTTCTCGTTGACAGCATATACTTGGTCTTACCCTCGTTTACCGCTAAACCCATCTTCGCGGCCTCCGTTGCAATACCCACAAAAGCGCCTTTGACATCACGCTGCGTTCTTTCGATAGTGTCAATATCGTCGGCATATGCGAGTAGTTGGACGGACTTTTGAAAGATTGTTCCTCTGGTGTTGGCGTTCGAGTTTTGAACAATTCTTTCGAGAACGATGTTGAAAAAGTCGCATGACAGCGCGTGGCCTTGTCTGAATCCTTTTTTGACATCAAAGGTCTCGGTTAGGTTTTTACCGACCTTGATGGAGCAGCGTGCATTCTCCATCGTCATCCTACACAAACGGACGAGTTTGGTAGGGATGCCAAAACTAGACATTGCTCTGTATAGCTCGTCTGATGAACAGGTGGTGGGTATCGATTTGTTGCTCCTGGGTTTTCTCCAAAATCTCCCGAAGTGTGAATATTTGGTCGATGGTGGATTTTCCTGGCCTAAAGTCACACTGGTATGGACTGACCAAGTTGTTGACGAATAGCTTTAGGCGTTCACACAGTACGGCAGATAAGATCTTATAGGCGATGTTAAGGAGACTTATCCCCCGATAGTTGGCGCAGTCAAAGGGGTCTCCTTTCTTGTGGATCGGGCAAATAATGCTGAGGTTGCATTCATCGGGCATGTTTTCCTCCGACCATATTTTACAGATGAGTTGGTGCATGCTCCTTACCAAATCATCGCCTGCGGCTTTAAAAAGCTCGGTGGGTAGGCCGTCAGCTTCAGCAGCCTTGTTGGATTTCAGTTTAGATATAGCAATCCTCACTTCATCCGGGTCGGGTGGACGGAATTGTTGATCTTCATCGTCCCTTTCATTGGGTTTGAATGGTTCGTTCTGCCTGACAGCGGAATTTGGTTCTTCGTCGCCGTTATACAGCCTGCAGAAATGGTTTCTCCATATTCTGAGCATCGACTGTGACTCTACTATGATGTTCCCTTGTTCATCCTTACAGGCTTCGGTTCGGAGTTTATAACCTTGACTGGTTGACTCTACCCTTTGGTAAAGCTTCCTTACCTCATTCCTGCAGGAATATCCTTCTATTCTGCCGATCGCGCGCTTCTCATGCTCCTTCTTTTTCTTCGAGAAGCCGGTGTTCGTCTCTCCTCTTCTGCTCGTAGAGCTTCCGAGCAGCTCTTGTCCTTCTTTGCAGTGCCGCTTTGGATGCTTCTTGCTTGGCTGCATTCGCCTGCCGACACTCATTGTCAAACCAGGGGTTTCGTTGTGGTGGTGGATTGAAAACCAGCACATTAGAGGCGGCATCTCTGATTTCTTTTTGGCAATGCTGCCACTGGTCTTCAATACTTGATGTTGGCGGCGTAGGATTTCTTAAGAGGTTGAGGGAGACACGTATGTTTGAAACATACTTGTAAAAATTTCAACTTCGAGGAAAGATATTTGCAAATAAAAACGCAATTAAAACCACATTTAAAATATGTCCAGAAATGCAATGTCCCGCAAAGCACACATCTCGGTTTACATCTTAGTCTCACTTCTAACACTAAGGCCGCCTCTTGGGCACGTCTTAAAGTTTGAGCTCTTTGTAGTGCAATCTGCACGCTAGCTATGAAAGATCAGACCTCTGTCCTGTCGCTCTCAGATCTCGTCATTTAGCGTACGAGCTCCTCCGAGGTTGGCAAGGTCGCTCTGTCTTCGGCGAAGCGTGTGCAGTAGAACACTGCATGCTCTGCGTCTTCATTCACGGCTGCACATTCGGGGCACATAGGTGAGGTATCGTGTCCAAACCTGTGGTGGTATTTCCGATAAGCACCGTGCACCGAAAGGAACTCTGTAAGGTGGAAATTACAGTTCCCTATTTTTCTTTGCGTCCTTGATTCAATGCTGGGAATGAGCCTATGGATCCAACTGCCGTTTGCGGAGCAATAAGAAACTGGTTTGCTACAGCGTCATCGATGCCGCTATATTCTCCGTCTTTGCTCTTCTTGCCACCTGACGATTCAGGAGCCGCCGAAGGTACACCCTCTGGCCCTCTTTTGCGAGTATGTCAATGGGTAATGTTTCTGATTGCGCAGAGCCTGTACTGCGCCGACAACTTCCTCCTGCTCTCAGTAATTGCCAGTGCACCAGACAAAATCGGGGCGGCGTACAGCAGGACTGAGCTGACCCCTCTGGTTAACAGGATCCTACGAGCGTATCCAGGACCGCCAATATTCGGGAGCATAAACGATTCTCAATCGACTGAGTTACACAATACCGAAAGTGAATCCAATCGCTATTTTTGTCGATTGGCAATCCGATCGATAGTCGCCACTCGCAATTAATGCCTTACATACACTACGGTTTCTTTGCACATTTAATTTGGTTTAGAATGTTAACACAAGCTCAGGTCTGGCGAAGTTCTGATGCATGCTGATGAAGAGATCTCAGGCAAGTGCCTATCAGAATTTATATGTGTATTTACTTTTAAGACATCAAATGTTTTTTAATAACATCGCGGATGTCTTCTTAATGCAATAAAGCATTTTGCATGTAAGTATATACATAAGTACCTATACCAAATATGAACAAAAAAAAATTCGAAATATATAAGGGCCGTAGGCGGAGTGGATTCGTGCCTTTGCTTACGCTTGTTGCAAGTCCAAGGTGCAAGTCTGGCCGAATGTTTTTTTTCCAGGCAATGGACCTTCTTTTGTTCGTATGAACAAATATTTTATTTTTGGTTCTTCCAAGAATTCTATTTGCAATGGATAAAATATGTCTTCTGGTCTTCTTATAAACATGTGAGTAATGTTGCAATTCTATAAATCATCACAGAATAATGTTAATGATATTTTGTACGTGTTGTTACAATTTTGATCTGACTACCACTTTACTGTCGTAATCTCTAGGGTTCATTACAGAAGAGTGAACAAATGAACAACCAACATTAAGTACACCAGTTGGACATGATGGAATTAAGCCAATTATTACCTACCCATAGTGGAGGAAACATTTTAGTATTCTTTTCGGGGACACTCCTGAAATTAAGTGTGTAATATGAGAACGGTTAAGGAAAAGTAAAGTCAGAAGTAATGAAGGTAATATTTAACCTGAAAGAGTTACATACTTTCCGACTGTTCGCATTTATGAATCCAAAAACACTGCATTGCTCGTGGTGCGTTCATAAGTACATATTAGCGAACCCCCTATTTATACCTGAGTGAGAAGAATGCGTACTTTTTTTTATACATTGGCGAAATTTTGTCATTGCTGTGGTTTGTATTTGATGACAATGATCCACTGAATACTGAACTTTCTTCAACGTCTTGTTGGAGGTGCACCATTGGTTTGATAATTATTATTTACTTGTGGGATATATGTACTTTGACTTTTTTTTAATTTCTCTCAAATGGGAAGAATCTTTTACTCGGCTAGTTGGTTGGGTTAAGTTGTATGTCATAGCTTTATCGCGACTGTTGACTGACTATTAAGGTATCCAGGTTAAATGAATGCGATTAATGATTCCTTTCAGTGACATGTTAGAATTAAAGTCAATAAAATTTAGGCGGTAAAAAAAGGCGGTGGAAGATTATCAATTGTTAGGCTGGTATCCCAAGAAGACAACTCAGAAAGAATGCCATTATTCAATTCTAATTACCATAGGATCTGGCAACGTATGCCTAACCCCACAAAGTTCGACATTGCTGCACATGTTTGTTGACGATATTCTCTACCAATAAACTGTCTCGAAAGCATGATCTACTCTGTGTCTTATCCAAACACTTATGTTATTAGTACAGATTTCTATTGAGGCGAGTTAAACAAATATTTCGATTATCTTGAATGTAAATGGGATCCCGTGGCGTTGTGGGTATGTGCGGCGAACCCAATTTCGACGTCGTTGGTCCGATTCCTGCTCTGTGCGACAACAAAAATAAAGTTCACGGCCCCACATTTTTCGAATCACTGACAATGCTCAAAGAGTATTTCCCGTGTCGAAAAAGCTTCTGAAACTTGGCCGTTAAGAGTTGGTATAAAACTGTAGGTCCCTTCCAATCGTGAGAGAACAATAGCACGCCCAACACGAGTGGTTGCTGACAAGTTAGGCCCTGGCCCTCTACGGGCTGTGGCGCATATTATTATATTATACGTTCTAATTTTGACATTCTGGCTAGGTTACCAATGTGCTCCATATGTATCGGAGAGCATATAAGCTCCTTTGTGGCGATGGGCTAAGTTGCGATTTCACACTCGCAGGTATAACTGCGATTGCGATTCACTAATCGCAGTGATTTTATACTGCGATTTCAAAAATTGTGCATAGAATAAAGAAAAAAAGATGGCTGAGGTCGAGAACAGAGATCAAGTTAGAAGATTGAGCAACGCACCAGTCCACACCGCCAACACACGCAAAGACTTCGTACATACCTACGTATCGCCTTACTATATCAGGATACATCGTGATAGTGTAGAGTATAAGAAAAGCAATAATCCACTAATCTGATAACTTATTTTTCGTTGTGTGCAGTCCTATGACACGACGTCCTCCCATGTATGAACTTTTGACACCATTATTGCATTCGCATACAGGCAAGGATCGGTGTTGCCTCTGACAGTGAAACCAAAATGATAGTATTTAAAAGAGCAATATCACGTAAAAAGTGTAAGGAGCAACACTAAGCATAGCATTCTGAGATTTTGTACACAAGCGCTCCTTCTTCTTCTTCTTGATTGGCGCTACAGTCCGGGGTGGACCTGGGCCTCAACCAACATGCCTCTCCAGCCAGCACGATCTTTCGCCAGCTGCCTCCAGTTGCGCACACCAAGTTGGTTGAGGTCTTTTTCCACTTGTGTGCGCCATCTAGTGCGAGGACGTCCTCTGTTGCATTGTCCCAATGGCTCGGTGTCGAAGACTCTTCGGGCCGGAGCTGTGGTGTCCATCCGCTCTACATGACCTAGCCATCTTAAGCGTAGGATCCGAATAAGCTTGACTAGGTGCATGCCGCTGTACAGCCCGTATAGTTCGTGGTTAACCTTCTCCTCCAAACGCCATCAACGCAAACAGGCCCAATTTGGTGTTTCGAGAGATGGCTCTGTTACTCAATTGCCTCTTGAGCCCAAAGAAACAGCGATTGGCAAGAGTAATTCTGCGCTTGATCTCGGTACTGCTGTTCTTGCCCCTATTTACTCCGGAGCTTAGGTAGACGAAGTCCTTGACTACCTCAAAGTTTCTGCTGCCCAATATGACGCTCTGTCCGAGACGTCGATGTTGTGCGTCCTTCCGTGATGACAGCATGTACTTTGTTTTGCCCTGGTTTACCGCTGGACCCATTTTAGCCGCTTCCGCTTCAATACCAGCAAACGCTTCATTGACGGCTCGCTGTGTACGTCCAATCACGTCAATGTCGTCCGCGTAAGCAAGCAGTTGAACGGACTTTTGGAAGATCGTGCCTCGGGTGTTTACGTTTGAGTTTCGCAAGATCTTCTCAAGTATAATGTTAAGGAAGTCACATGACAACGTGTCGCCTTGCCTAAAACCTTTTTTGACATTGAAGGTCTCCGTGAGTTCGTTACCGACCTTAATGGAGCATCGAGAGTTCTCCATCGTCATCCTGCACAACCTGACGAGTTTGGCAGGAATGTCAAAACTAGACATAGCGCTGTATAGCTCGTCTCTATGCACGCTGTCATATGCGGCCTTGAAATCGACAAGTATGTGGTGGTGCATCTCTTGAGTCTTTTCCAGGATCTGCCGAAGTGTATATTTGGTCAATGGGTTTGGGTTTCAGACGTTCACACAGAACGGCAGAGAGTATCTTATAAGCGATGTTAAGGAGGCTGATCCCTCTATAGTTGGCGCAGTCAAAAGGGTCTCGTTTCTTGTGGACCGGACAAACGACGCTGAGATTCCACTCATCGGGCATGTTTTCCTCCGAACATATCTCCAGCTGCCTATAACAGTTCCGCGGACAATCCATCCGCTCCAGCAGCTTTGTTCGACTTCGAACTTCTAGATATCGCTATCTTGACTTCGTCTTAATCGGGGGGACTGAATTCGTGTTCATTATCGTCCAAATAGAGTGAAACATTCTGCCTGACAGCGGAATTTGTGTCGTCATCGCCGTTTAACAGTCTACAGAAATGATTTTTCCAAATTCTCAGCATCGACTGCGATTCTACTACTAGTTGTCCAACACACACGCGCTCCACTTCATTCATATATGCCACACTTCATGAGGCTAAACATGAACGCGATTGAGTGAAACAATATGCCAATGGGGTTGAAAAAAAAAATAAATTTTAAGCTGTATGTAAGATTCAAGACTGCGATTGGGTTTGTAAAGAAGAGGAGTTAAGGATGTGTGTCAATTTATAAAACAGAGAAGATAAGTTGTATGTCGTACATAATAAGGAGGAGCTTGGAACGTAATCGCAGTGTGGAAAGCAATAGCAGCTTAGAGCAATCGCAGTTCTAAATCACAGTTGAGAACAGCCTGCGATTGTGATTTTTCAATCACTGCGAAAAAATGGCAGTCAGTGCTTTTTAGCTTAACATTAACCGATTGTCTCTAGATTCACTTCAAACGCCCCATTGGTGTTCAGTGAATTTACGTGCCCGGTCCTTTGTGGTTTTCCGTGCAATCAATAGTTTTGAAATAATCGGCATATGTGGACAATTGTAGCTACTTTTAAAATATCGTGCCTCAGGTTGTGCGAGACATAATAAATACTTGAATTCCCATCGGCTTTCCTCCATAGATCTCGGTTGTTCCTTTACAGACATCATGAAGGAGCAAAAACTCTCAGTCACTACTCTGCAATATATAGTAAGTTTGCTAAAACTACTAATTCCTTCCTCTGTGGTCAACCGGTCCCTACCCAGCAGAACTAAAATAAACACACCCTTTTTCTGTGCAGACACACTTAACTTAACCTCGTAATAATTATGTATGCAAATTTCGGAATGGGACTGTTTGATCAGGAATTTACTAAAAATAATAACACTTATATTTACTCTTGTCCTTGCAAGGATGCCAGAAATCTCTGTTTTTTGAACAAAAAATGTAATTAAATAATTTAATTATACATGCCTTTGCTCATGCCTGTGCACGCACAGCTGTAGATGTGTATATTTCCACTTCACATCGTTCGTCCAATGGTCATTTAAAACTTTTCCCCAACCATTATTAAAGTCCAATTAGGGGCTTGAATACCATACGTGGTCATGTTTTTTTCATTAATTTCATACACATTTTTAGTTTGTTATTAAATACATATTTCTACTAACTTTACTAAATGCTTATTACTTTTAGTTTTGTAACCTTAACACCAAGGGCGTGTACCAGCCGCACAAACACACAGCATTCTGTAAGGCCAACGGATGTCAGACGCATTTACTTCTTAATGTCCCCATAATACCACTTGCGCGTAGTCATGTACGTACGAGTGTGTGTATCCAAATCAAATGACGCGTCATAAGCCATTGGGGGCTGACGGGACCGAAGGTTTTTGTTTTGTGATACAACACACCATCATTTCGGTTGAACGGGCATGCTCTCTGTCCATTATTTTTAAACGCTTCAATGACGATTTTCCGCCCAGCGTGTGTGTGGGTGTGTATACTTCTGTTCGCATCGACAAGTGTGCGCATCCTACTATCCTTCACAGTGAGGTGATTCTGTGGTGATGCAGTACGGTTTCACTGAACAATTGTTGCGATGCTAATAAATGTTTCGCGCTTGAGTAATTATAAATCGAACAGGGCAAAGAATGTACGAAATTAATTTCCATTGGCAATGCCATCTGGCTTTAAATGTGGATATAGATGTGACTGTGCGCGTAAAGCTGAATGAATAGGCTCACAATGGGAATGCTATTGAATTTACTTAAATCTCCTTCTTTAATATCTCCCCGATTTAAAGAATTTAAATGAACTTTAGATTGTGGGTAATCTCGGGTATTATAGGAATAAATGCTTTAGTAGAAGAAACACTGAAGTGGTCATCCAACTACAGAGGGAGGAATTGAATTCACTTTATAGACGGTAACAACAAACAATCCTCCTCGACATTAATTTGTCGCACCATATCTCAGCCAGAAAAATGCAACACCTACAGGAGCAAAGCTTTGATCAGCGTAGCCTAAAACCGAATTTCTGTTCCGTGCAAATCACGTGCTTACCTGTCAAGTCGGCTGCCCATAAAGGGTCCGAGTCTGAGCAATTGCTGCCTTCCATGGCTGATGGTTGTTGGGACGTTTGCTCCAGTCATCAAGACCAAGCTGCCTTACATGCACGATGACTTGATCTCTATACCGGAGGTTCGGTCTTCCTCTCCTTCTCGAACCACAAGGCTCAGATTCGAAGAACCTCTTAGTTTGGCTGTTGGTGTCCATGCACTCGATGTGGCCGAGTCAGTGTAGTCGACGGATTTTTCCCTTCCGGACTACGTCCACATCCTTGTACAGAGTTCGTGGTTGTGTCTCCATTTGCCTTCTTCGCAGTCTCCATTTGCCTTCTTCAACGTAGAAACGTTATTTCCGAGGCACCAAGAATCAGCTCTGCAGTTTTGCTTGTCGTTCAGCTTTCAGCTCGAGTCAGGAGTTTCGAGCACACTTGTTTTGACAAGCCGAAGTAGTATCGGTAACCCAGGGTTTGAGGACATAACGTTTTCCCCGAAGTGGACAAACTCCTCTACTACTACGTCAAAATTATAACTGTCGACTGAGATATTTCGTCCAAGGTGGTGTGTGACGGAACGTTTCTTTGTTGACAGCGCCCGTTCCACAATAGCCGTCAAATACCTTCTGGATGAGAGTGCCTTCCGTGAGTGCCTTTTGCCCGCCGCACTATCCTCTCTATTACAAATTGAAGAAATTACACTGGAGCGCATCTCCGATGCCGATGACAGCTCAGAGGTTCTCGATTATAACTGCATAGTGCATAGCGTAATATATACGTGTGGTGCCACACAACCGGATACATTTTTCCAGGGTCTCGAATTCGGCCATTGCTTCGAATAATTCCTTGCAACGAATGCTGTGGAATACGGCTTAGAAATCGATAAAAAGGTGATTGGGGGTCGATTTGAAACTCGCTGGTCTTCCCTAGGACTTGGTTTATCTGTATTTGGTCAATAGTCGATTTGCCAGGGCGGTAGCCGCACTGGTTGGTGCCGATTAGTGCGGTGAAAACAAGACCTTGATATATATCGTGAAGTTAAGGTACCACAGCAGAGCTGGCATTCAATCTTCTTTCTTCTTTGATTGGCGCTATAGTCCGGGTGGACCTGGGCGCCTCAAACAACATGCCTCTCCAGCCAGCACGATGTTTCGCCAGCTGTCTCCAGCTGCGCACATCAAGTTGGTTGAGCTCATTTTCCACTTCTGTGCCCCATCTCGTGCGAGGACGTCCTTAGTTGCGTTGTCCCACTGGTTCGATATCGAAGACTCTTCGGGTCGGAGCTGTGGTGTCCATCCGCTCTACATGACTTAGCCATCTTATTCGTTGAATCCGTCGACACTTTACTAGGTACATACCGCTGTACAGCCCGTACAGTTGGTGGTTGAATCTTCTCCTCCAGATGCCATTAACGCTCACACGATCAAAGATTCAACCACTTATCAACTTTCTTCCAAATCCGCCACTCATATGGTTCGGATTGAAAACGTCACAAAATGTATGAAGTGCGGATGTGCTGCGGTTTCTATAAGCCATTTTGCTTACACTTCTTGACGGACATCCGCTCACACTCTGGATTGCGTTTTCTGTAATAGGTATACTGACACGACGTTTTCCCTTCCCAGTCAATCCGATTCTATAATCGTCATGAATAAATCAACTAATCATTACCGTATCTGAAAACTTCGACTTAAGAGCATTCCTTTTATACCTAGAATCTCTTCCATCTAACGATGAGCACTGGCCCCAAATCAGAGTACAATTTGCCTAAAGGATTATACACTTAAATCTCAAATTTACCGTCATTTGCAGCCATTGCTTGTATCTGTTCATTTTCTTTGTCTCTCTCAGTTTCTGTTTATTCTTTTTCGATGCACCTGCAATAAATTTCTCTCGGCAAAGAAATCGTATTCAATTTATTTTTGCCCATCGAAACCCCAACACAATTTCCGGAAAATAATGCAACCTGCATGGCAACAGAAACCCAAAGCTAAAACTCCGAGAGCTTAATGAATTCTTTTTTATCTGATGTCAGTTTTACAATTTATTTGTCGCACTGCAGGGAGGATCTAAGTTCGAAAGCAATTGAAGTGGCTTCCATTTGGATTAAAAAACTATTAGGGGAATAAGGAGCGAAGTTGTTTATTAAATGTGTTAGATGCAGATGTTCCATTTTATGTTCCTACAGCCGAGAAGAAGTTGAAGGTTCTCTCTAAATTCCTTTCGAATGACAGATTGTATTTTGTAGGTCAATTAAATATTTTCCTTTTTTTAATTCCTTCCTGTTATCTGACTCATTGACGTTCTTTAATTTTTCCATTTCTTTTACGCGTGATTGTGAGACCACGGAATAAGAATTTGATTCGATTACGACAGGTATGCCTGAAATGGATTAGAGATTGGAAGAAGAAGAGCTTTGATGAGGTCCCCTCTAGTCTGCGACTTAAATGGCAATAGAAGAACAGCATTGGATGGGGGCATGGGCTTATGTACAGAAGGCAAAATAGCTGACTGCACTCGACCTGGTAGGATGCCAGCGCGATCCATGCTTAGGCATAAGTCAAGTTGACATAGAGCCTCCACGTGGCGCCACTGCATAGCCATCAGTGGTTATGAACCGGCTACATGCGTCGGATATGCATGGATTAACGTCGGGTATGCATGGACGACCCCCGCAATCGGTTACAAGACAATGATTTTCGGTTCTGCATGTGGAATGTGAGACCTCATACACTACGTACAACCGATTAACGCGCGGAGGCCCTGGACTGCTACAAAGCAGATAATACCGCCATCCAGGAGATGCGATGGCATTTGTCGAGTGATTGCTGCAAGGAATGAAGGCAGCGCTTATTCAGATGCTGAGGAAGGGATGACGATAGCATAGATAATTTCTATAATGCCCCAGCTATCACACCAAGATCATTCCAGGAGATTCCAAAGCACAGCTGGGCAAGAAAGAAATCTTTGCAAGAGCCATCGGAAAACACAGCCTGTACAACAACACATCCGGAAACAGACTCAGGCTGGCAGATTTCGCTTCGGAGCATAATCTCTCTGTGATGAGCACGCGGTTCGCACAATTCAACATCCTTAAAGGTGCCTGACGGTCCTGCTCTATGGCGCAGAGACATGGACGCTATTGAAAGCGGATGAAGAAGCTCTTGGTTGTTTTGAGAGAAAAGTTCTGAGCGCGATCTTTGTTCCTGTTTACGTTGATGGCATCTGGAGGAGAAGCTTCAACTCCGAACTGTAAGGGCTAAACAGCGGCATGCACCTAGTTAAGCTTATTCGGATCCTACTCTTAAGATGGATAGGTCATGAAGAGCGGATGGACACCACAGCTCCGGCCAGGAGAGTCTTCGATACCGAGTCGTTGGGACAGCGCAACAGAGGACGTTATCGCACAAGATGACCTACACAAGTGGAAAAAGACCTCAACCGACTTGGTGTGTTCAACTGAAAACAGCTAGCTAGAGATCGCGCTATTTGAAGAGGAACTGATGCACCCCGGACTGTAGTACCACACAAAGAAGAAATTATTCGTGTATTTTTTTTTTTCAACTATCCGAAGTTCGCATAAATGCAAAAAATGGTAATCGAAATTAAAATTTCGGTTTTTTTGTCATATCATTTAATAGTGTCCGACTGTAATACATTTCAAATAAAAAATACTAAAAAACCAAATTACTGAGTTACTTGCTGACCCTATGTCGGTCTTCATCGGGTTAATCACCTTTGTATGCTCTTTTTTATTTTATTTCATTTATTTATTCAGTTAACTCTGCACAATTAAACGTAAACTTATAAGTTTGTGCAGGAATGATTTTTCTTAAAATAACAAATTTATTGGTGGTGGCCCGTGGCGTTGTGGGTACGTGAGTCGACCCCAACCTCGACGTCGTAGGTTCGATTCCAGCTCTGAGCGACAGAAATAATTTTCACGGCCCCACCTCTTTCGAGTCACTGACAATGCTCAAAGAGTATTTTCTATCTAAAAAAAGCTTCTCAAACTTGGCCGTTAGGATTCGGCATAAAACTGTAGGTCCCTCCCACTCGTGAGCACAACATGATTGGTTGCTGAAAAGCTAGGCCCTGGCCCTCTATGGGCTGTAGCGCCACCCATATTATTATTATATATTACAAGAGGCATTTACAGAAAATCTAGTAGAATTTGACTCAAAAGTCAAGTAACTGGAGCACGCATCCTTAATTACGATGCATCGTGATCAATCTCACGAGGGTGCCTCTTCTTTCGCACGCATGCACCGCACAACTGAAATATCTGAAGTCAACTTTGAGAATTGTGGGTATTTCTCCTTTTCGTTTTCATTCCGCAAGAGGCCATAAATTTGAGAAGTAGTATAAGGAGTAATAACTTCTTGCACAACTGAAATTTTTATATTTTCTATGAATGAAATGGTCGTATAAAAGAACTCGCCCGATTGCGTATACTTTTTATTTGTAAGGTCCTATTCACGTCTCTTTTATATGCACCATTCCAACTTTTACATTCATTCCTAGATTTGCCTCAGACGGTTACTTGGTTACTTTGTCGGACTCCGACATTGTCCACTCAAAATAATTTTAAGCTCACAAAAAAAAGACGAGAAGTTTAATTTAATTTTTTATGAACTTCCTTCTTAACACTTGGCGAAACTGAGTTGAAAAGCAGAGAAGCACTCCCCATGTAGATGAATCAGTTGCCAACCCTTTTAAGGGAAATGTAAAATTTATGTAGGTGCATTTAATTTGAAGGGATTTTTTCCCAGCCCACTGAATATTTTGCATTAATATCTGTTGTCACATGCTCCGATTCACATGATTCGCCTTCGCTCATTGATTGATTGATTAATGGATTATCATCTTAATGGTGTGAGGGATGAGTGGGATTGTGAAAATGTATTTTTTTCCCATTAAAACTTCAATATTTTTTGCACTTACGAGTACGTACGCGTAATGATTTCATTGTTGGTATCGCTATCAAATCATGGACCAAGCCACAGCAGGCAGTAACAATCAGATGATCCATCTGACCTCTGGTTTTTGTCCAATGTATTGGTTAAATAAAGGTAGATGTACATGGGCTAACTAACCTCCTATCTCAATCAAACCTCTTATCTGAAGAACAATGGGCTTGTAATAAAGTGGAAGGCCGACTTGAATTTAATTCATTCGATTTAAATACACGCTGACGTTAGTTTTTTCAATAAAAACATGAATTCTGCATGTTGGCCCGGTTCCATTTAACATTATCAGTTCCTTTACACCGTGCGCCAAGAGACACAATCACTCTTCACTAAGTTCAAGTACATGTGAGTACATACTCGTGTGTTCCTACTAAATATAGTGATTTATGAAAGCTCGAAAAGGATTCACTGTGTTCCCACACTTCTCGTTTGCAATAGTAATGTGAAGTGATTTCTAGCCATTAAGCAATACGGATGGTCACTTTAGCCACATCCTCCATATTTTGACCATCGCTTTAGTTGAATATCGCATGTACATACGAGGAGGAATATATGGATTCCCATTTCTCTTAATTCCCGCAATTAGAGCTAAATGCATTTATTTCCTTCTGACATTCTGCGAGTATGACCCACACTCTCTTTGGAGACATTTGGCCTTTTGATTTTTGTGTGTGATTTGGTATCCTACTTACATTCGATTGGCACATGGTCATTATATTCTTTCCTAGCTATGTTAGTCCTTTATTTTCATTTTCAATTTGCTTAGCGGAGAGACGTGCAAATATCATGTGAGTGGAAACGGCAAGAATTGTAAGATTCCTTCATGTATCGTTAAGAGAGTGATGTATAATTCCGATGTACCCATTCGTGGCTGTGTGCACGGACTGAGTCTCATTTATACTGATAAGGTGGAGTAGTGGTAGCTAGGCAGACTTGAAAAAACGTTGTAATTAATTTTTTTAAGAAAACACTGAACGAAATTAATAGCTCCTCACTTTCATCCGTGTTCACATTTTCGCAATGCAGCTGCCAGTAACATAATTTGGCATCCGATTCTTAAGGTGAAGCGGTGCATTATATCGAGCGTAGCGATAGTTTCGATAAATCTTGAAAGTGGCATCGGACACTCGTCGTCAGAACTTTGAGGATACTAATCGTCAATGCTTCCATTTAAAGGGAAAGTAGTTAACGGCGACAGAGGTAAGGACTGGAAGGAATGGGTTGCCGATATAACATACGACAACAACAATACAGCAAAGAATCAGACTAAGATAGGCATCGAGAGCGATATAAATATATCAAAGAACGAAAGAATAACGATTTACGTGAAATTACGTGCTGCCGAGCACATTTTGCATCCATCATCCAGCCATCTCAACTCTAGTCTTCAATTAGTTTACTAACTAAATTGGTTATGGTGTCAATTTGAAGCTATTAAAAGTTAAAAATAGCTATAATGTGCTGGTTTGTTGCGGAAAACTTACATTTTGTTAATTTTGTTTCTCTATGTACATAAACTAGCTGATCCCAGCTGGCCTTGCCTCGTACGTTCTTAGCAGTTTGAATAAATATATAATGTAACTATATTCTTTTTGGGATTATTTTGTGCGATTGTAGGTAGAATTCATCAAGAAACACTATCGGGACCGTTCCCATCACGAAGAGGACTCTTACCCTTGACATTTCCCTTCAAATAAAATGCAGCCATTAAGATACTTGTTTACACAGACAGCGATTTTAACCCCTTATTGCATGAATTATGAAGGTGTGGAAAAAAAAATTTTTTTTTATGAAAACTTCTTTTATTAGGCTTTATTAAGTAAATTATAGTACAAAAAATATTAAATGTTTTTTATTCTTTTAATTTTATAAACAATCCATATATGGCTTCGTATGCATTGTGGCAAAAAATAAAAGGTTCATATTTGGCTTCGTATGAATTAAAGACAAAACCGGAAATTATGTCTTGTGAAAATCTTTTAAACAATTTCTTTTCTCATTGAGGCACAGGAATACTTCACATTTTTGGCATTGTATAAAGGATCGATATTTGTTACAATTTTGGCATAATTGGCGTTGTTTTTTCTTCCATTCTGGGAAATGATCCAAGCAGTCGGATCGCACCATATCAAGAGGTAGGTCTTGATGTCAGTTGGGAGTTTTCCGTGGCATTTTGTTGGGTATTGGTGAATTAGACAAGCTGGGTGGAGTAGCTGCTCGAATTGTTGTTGTTGGAGTACTGGAGGTCGGTGTAACGGCAGGACGACCACGTTTTCGGCCATAATAACCTTTCCTGATTTACGCAAATGTTCGGAAACTGCAAGCTTGAACGCGAACAGCGGCATGTATTCGTTTTCGTGGATTCGGCGCCAAAGTACCCATGCATTTACAAGACTCATATCTACGAAATGAAAAAAAATGCGTTTGTACCATTGGCGGGAACGCAGATGGATTCTATAATATCCAAGCATGGAATCAAGCAAGTCTACACCCCCCATATGCTTGTTGTAAATATCAACAGCTTTCGGACAATCCACATCCATGTATACTTTTTCTCGGCGAGAATATCCATCTATGATTGCTGTTTTTTCTGCCATGGTTCCGCGTCCTCGTTTTTTTAACTCTTTCTCAGTAGGCATTTTCGAGTTCGGCACACGGTTAAGTCTTACTGTTCCCAATGGTAACAAACCATTTTTAAATAAATAAACTTGAAGCATCGGGCTATTGAACCAATTATCAAAACAAATTTTATAGTTTTGAAGCTTGGGTACAGTGGAAGTAAGTCTTGTTACGACATTTGAACTGACACCAAGATCAGGAGCATCTAATGGAAAGCAATTGCTTTGATCTCCCGCAAAAATGTCAAAATCGTAGCTGAAGCCTGAGATGCCACTTAAGACTTGATTTTTATAGCCCCATTTATGAGGTTTTGCAGGGTTGTATTGCTTCAGTTCATGACGGCATTTGGTTGGTATTATTTGCTCATCCACCGATAAATATTCTTCTTTGGGCACCAAAAGCAAACGTTCACGAACTTTGTCCAGAAGAGGTCTGATTTTAAAAAGTTTGTCATGACCATTTGCTCCACGAGGCTTGAAGTGTTCATTGTTATTAAAGTGTAAGTTTTTTTTTATAGCCTCAAATCTGTTACAAGTCATGGTTTGATAGACTTGAGGTTGACCAACATGCTTTGCCCAATACATTCTGGTTGATGGTAATTTCACACAAGACATAAAAATAACAATACCAATGAATTGCTCGATTTAATTTTTTGTGATACTAACAGGCTTATTAATATTATCTTGAAGAGACTTCAAGTTTGATTGCTGTACGATCATATTTATCAGATCGTCAGTAAAAAGGAATTTAAAAACTTCCTGTGGCGTATCCAAAAGTTTTATTTCATCGGGAAGGTTAGCGTTTCCTTTGAATTCAAAATGTTGAGTCTCAAATGCTGACATTTTTGTGTTTCCCCAACTAACTTTTTTTAATTTTTTTTTCTTTAATCCTACCTTTTTTGCTCTTGATGATGTTTGTGGCTGCATAACATTGTTTTCGTTGTCATCGGAACTTTGAGAATCAGTTTCTGGAATGGTTATATTGTCTTCTTGGTGAGCAAAATGAGGATCACATTCATTATCAGAGTCCGAAACCAGTTCATCATCACTCAAAAATCCATCACCAGGAATTGGATTAACAAACTTGTAACTTCCATAAAAGGTAGAAGGTTTCATTTCTGTAAACAACGAAAGAACCTTGAATGCATATAAAGCCATATGTGAACGGCCGGGTTTTGTGGGGAATGCATACGAAGCCATATAGTTTTAAAAAACCATCAACAATCAAGTAAAAAAAGCACCAACACAAAACCCATTATATTTGCCAGTTCTTGAATATTTATACAATATATAATATTTTTTTTTAACGTTTACTCACTGTTTTCTATAGTTTTTTTAATTTTAAAATGCACCTTCGATTGATTTTTGCTTTAGCCACCGAACACGCTTCACAAATTCTCGAATAGTTTGACAAGTTGTGCGTTGCATCAAAAAATTATTGATAACAACAACGAAAAAAAAAGCTCAAAATTGAAGGAAACCATATATGGCTTCGTATGCGATAAAGGGTTAAACATGTCTTAAGCTGCTACTGTTCAAAATGTTGAAAATAATTTGAGAGATGTGGTGCTTCCGTGGCTGCTGAAATTGTTGTCACTGACACTGCTTTTTCGCTGTTGAAAAACATTGCGAAAATGGTTTTCGTTTGGGCATGACTTACTTCACTTAAAAAACTAAATTTTCATAAAATACATAAGACACATGTTTCGTCAGTGATAGGTTTACATTGCACACATTGCAGAATCCTAATCAAAATATATGACCGTACACACATACACATTTTTCATATTTTTAAAATGTTTGTCACCCTTCATAATTTCAAATTCATTTTAAAACCAAGGCGTAGACTATTTCCAACGCTAGTACAAATAATATTTCGTACCCGCCCAATACAAACCTCAAAAGGAGCGTAGTTTATGTGGTATAGAAAAATATCCACAGAAAAATTATAAATCTACAATAGAAAACTGAAATCAAATCTGTTAAGTAGATTCGGATATTTCGTGTCAGATACATAAATCTGACTTGCCCTTTATAAGAAGAAGTGATGAAGAGAACACCATTTTCTTGTGTGTCCACGGGTAGGGAGTAGGTACGTAACGATACACAGAATACAAGCCGTTATGACCCCGCGTCTTATTCTTTAAAAATGTGACGTCAGTTGTTTACTGCATATTAAAATTAGTATAAATCACATATTAACTGCGGTAGATTTTGTTCAAATTCCATCTTAAGTCCGCGATTAGGAAAAACTTTTTTTTGGATGTAAGATATTTTTCAGAAATTGTAATTTTAAAAACAACGTTTTAGAAAACTGCTTAAAAAAGGTAGTTTGTATAAAGAAAATTGTTTATAATTGTATAGTACGTTAATTCAATAAAATGAAAAGTATGTATATTATGAAGTTGGACACGTATGTAGGTATCAATATATGGTATACCCCAAAGAATTTCAATTTTACGATTTTTACGGAACTTAATTCAATATGTCCTCCCAATTCGTCTCCGTTGTATTAGAAAAACTCCTCTCTCACAGAAAATGAATCAAATGAACATATTACCTTGTATTCTGTGTATCACGGTACGTAACGATATCTCATGCATTGTATATATTTTTTCGTGGGTAGCGGTCGTTTTTAGTACCATAAGTCCATCATTGTACCACCATTTGATATGATTGTTTTAACACTAATACTGAAATATATATTCATCAGTTAATTGGATATGGATTCTGATTCCCATACATAGGTACATGTGTTTGAGAAACAAAATGATTGCACTGCAGAAGCTCGAAAATTAGAGAAAAAGTTTTGTTGAATTATAATTTTCGAATGCTGTTCGCACTCCTTTACAGAAGAGATCACAATGCGCACAAACCAAAATATTGAACTTTATCTGTATATCTATAGGTGTGAACTTCATGCTTAAAGGTCTCAGCAAAGCGGGTACATTAGTATCTAGTTATGAAATAAAAAAGTTTATCAAGAAATATGTATAAGAAATAAATCCGAACACGTCGAATCGAGAATCGTAAAATCTCATTTGAGATGAAGTATGTACCTCGCAATTTTTGCATAGCAAAAACTATGTTCCCAACAGGTTGGTCTCTAGTAAATGCGTACATATCTATTACGTTTTTTTTTTTGTGGTTTGCAGAGACACCGATGTGTAGACCGGTGGTACTTCCAGCGACATTTGCACCAATCGTGAGATTCGGAACAACTCTTCCAGAAGCCTTCAGAGCCCTCAATAATTTCAAACAAGAATTTCTTTTTTACAGAAGCTAGACGAGGAATTGGTCCACTGCGCCGCTGACGTTTGTCAACGTCATTATAATTATATTTTTTGTGTCCAATTGAGGTGGGAATAGCCAAGAGGGAAATAGGTTTGATAACTCTTGATCACGTAGCAACAACAAATATAAATATTGGGACAGTTGCTTAAATTACTAGCGGCATCCACTAAAACATATTGAAAGAGAAAGTATACGGGAATGCTTGCAGCTAGTCGTTAACCTATTTTTATTACAGTAATATACAATGATATAATTGGCACAGAGGGTCTCCTTTCTTTAAGATCGGGCAAACGATGCTGATATTCCATCCATACTTTCATCCGACCAGATTTTACAGATGAGTTGGTGTATGCACCTTACATCACCAGCTACTTTGAAGAGCTCGGCAGGCACTCCATCGGCACAGCAGCCTTATTGGACTTCAGTTTTGCGATCGCTGCCGTCACTTCATACAGGTCGGGAGGGCGGAATTCTTGTCCATGATCGCCTATATCAGATGGGTTATGGTATATATATGGTTATATATGGTAATGTGGTCGTCCTCGCCGTTGTACAGTCTGCAGAAGTGGTCTTTCCAAATTCCCAGCACAGACTGTAATTCTAATACTAGGTTCCCATCCTTCTCCTTGCAGGCTTCCATTCGGTTTTTGTGAACTTAAGTATGTGGATAAATAACAGAGCAGTTAATGCTTACGAGGCAATTAAGCGTTCGAGTTATACATCTCGTATGCCCGATGGAAGGAGTCTCAGCATCGTTTGAGGGTAAATCTCCTAAATGTAGTCCTACAAGATCTTTTCTGCCATTCGGTGTAAACGCCTAAAACCCTACGTTAAGAGCCTGATTGGTCAATAGCAGCGCGAGTTCAGGCCAGCGAAATCCACTATTGACCAACGCTGCAATTTCGCCACTGAGGAATAAAGCCATATCTCGAAGAACCAAGATGTCTCTATACAAGATTCTGATAGTCCCAGTTATGCTGTATGGCGCAAAAGCATGGACACTTAAGCGGACGGGGATATTCTTGGTCGCTTTGAGAGAAAAGTCCTCCGAATTGTCTTCGGTCCCGTATGTACGGATGGTGTTTGGAAGAGGAGACGGAGCGACGAATTGGACGGGCTGTACAGCGACAGCACCCTGGTCAAACGAGTTTGAATCTCTCGTCTGTCCGTCGAGCGAATGGACACCAGTGCTCTGGACCGGAAAGTCTAAGTCTTCAACCCCGAGGGACAACGCGGTAAAGGAAGACCATGCCTACTGCGGCGCACGGAGCTAGAGAGGGACCTGCCTAAGTTGAACGTGTGTGGCTGGAAGCAGCAAGCACAAGACCGAGCTAGATGGAGAGGCATGTTGGTTGAGGCCCAGGTCTACCCCGAAGTGTAGCGCTAGCCAAAGAAGAAGAATGTTTTCGACATTCTGGGATCAAGAAAGAAAAGAATGGTAATCTCTCCACAACCTCTGATTATATGATTCAACATTCCATGGAAATAAATATCCAATATCAAGACTTAATTAGCCTACATGTCTGCAGTTAATATCGCCACCCTGAAACTTAAAGGACAAAAGATTCGATTTTCTTATAGAATTATTCTGCACAAGATGCAATGAAAATGTTATTTTGATTGCCCGAACACAAAAAGAAATAGCTCTAGGACTTGTATCGTTTAAGCAGACACTTTGAATCCAACTGCAATCAACACAAGAAATTGAGCTCCGTTTTGGCAACAGTTCTGGAAGTGATAGAAAACCAATTTCCACTACTGCTGACACCCGATATGACAATATTTGTTTATCAATTGACGAAGTTGTTGCTAATGAATGTGCGAACATTGCAATAAAACCCGACAAACGCACTGCATATGTTTCAAATGTAATGTGCATCTCTACCGTTCTAATGAAAAACGTGATGGTTTACCATTTTTTACCATCTAAAATAATTAGATGATTTTTTTTATAAATAAAGCCCCTCCACTTCTATTTTGTACACAAACAAACAATTTTCTTTGCCCCCGTTAATATTGTTAACCTTCTCAAAATTTAAATTCTACTTATATATGTACGCTCAATCCCATCCACCTGTAAGTAAACCAATTACGAGTACTGCAATTAAAGCCGAAAGTGGAATCAGTAATGGACAACGATGTCTAACGAAGTTGTCTGCACACTATGTGCAATATATCACGATAATGCACGTAGGCTTATGTAACTAAGGCGATAATGCATTTTGGATGTTCGCCAATTTCAGTCGATTAACGTACTCCTGTAAGGGCACACATTCGCTTTTTTGTTTCGTAGTAATTGACTGATTAAAATAAAGTAGAATATTAAATACGTTAAGGGTATTCCTTTGGTTATGACCACATGTAAATAGATTACGTCTCTGTTTGTAAACATTATCTTATTATAAGACCAGAGCGAAATTTACACACACAGTCTGCATACTTCAGACACACTCTAAGAAATATTATTCATCCGAGAGTAGGTGGTGCTTTCAAATTTATTACCGTCTTAATTGCTTCCTAAATTTGTGTCTCTATAAGTGAAGTCAATTGAACTCCTTCCTTTCACGATTCATCGGTATACTCAAGATACTGGTGAGTGAGTTTGTTGCCACTAAGGAATCTTTCTCGCAAGCGTATAAGGCTCCGGGAAAGCAATAAGAGACTGCAGGAAATTTATAACCATCATTATTTATTTGGCAACTTTCCTCACCTGCAGCATAAATTATACCTTATAATTAATTTCCAGTCGCATTTGTAAAACATCATGTGCTTTTGTCTGTCGTGTGTGTAAGAAGTGTTTGTACGGAACGATAGATGTGCGTTCAAATTGTTCGATATTTTTTGGAACAAGTGTCGCTTTAAAAGTTACATGAATTCGAAAAACCGACAAATCTTTGCAACTATGTGTCCGTTTCTCTTATAAATTTGCTACCAACTCATGTCGATCAGATTATGTCAAACAGATTGTTTAAGGAACCG